>JAVRKA010000900.1:0-41493 GCA_034508555.1 Venustoraphidia nigricollis | reverse complement strand
GCACATATTGAAATGCCATCGGCTACATTCTGAAATGCCTACCACTATTAATCCTCCAAACTATCTGAATGCCTAATCGGCACCTATATCTGAAATGCCTAGACTATGAAATGCCTATCGCCTATATCTGAAGATCCCTATGCACCTATATCTGAAATGCCATCGACACCTATATCTGAAATGCCTATCGACACCTATATCTGAAATGCCTATCGACACCTATATCTGAAATGCCTATCGACACCTATATCTGAAATGCCTATCGACACCTATTTTTGAACTGCCTATCGGAAACTACATCTGAAATGCCTATTAGCACCTATATTTGAAATGCCTATCGGCAACCATATCTGGAATGCCTATCGGCACCTATATTTGAAATGCCTATCGGCTTCTATATCTGAAATGCCTATCGGCACCTATATCTGAAATGCATCGGCCAACACTATATCTGAAATGCCTATCGGCACCTATATCTGAAATGCCTATCGACACATATATCTGAAATGCCTATCGACACCTATATCTGAAATGCCTATCGACACCTATATCTGAAATGCCTAATCGACACCTATATCTGAAATGCCTATCGACAACCTATATCTGAAATGCCTATCGACACCTATATCTGAAATGCCTATCGACACTATATCTGAAATGCCTATCGACACCTATATCTGAAATGCCTATCGACACCTATATCTGGAAATGCCTATCGACACCTATTTTTGAAATGCCTATCGGAACCTACATCTGAATGCCTATCAGCACCTATATTTGAAAATGCCTATCGGCAAACATATCTGAATGCCTATCGCACCTATATTTGAATGCCTACTGCCTATATCTGCATGCCTATCGGACCTATTCGAAATGCCTATCGGCAACTATATCTGAAATGCCTATCGACACCTATATCTGAAATGCCTATCGACACCTATATCTGAAATGCCTATCGACACCTATATCTGAAATGCCTATCGACACCTATATCTGAAATGCCTATCGACACCTATATCTGAAATGCCTATCGACACCTATATCTGAAATGCCTATCGACACCTATATCTGAATGCCTATCGACACCTATATCTGAAATGCCTATCGACACCTATTTTTGAAATGCCTATCGGAAACTACATCTGAAATGCCTATCAGCACCTATATTTGAAATGCCTATCGGCAACCATATCTGGAATGCCTATCGGCACCTATATTAGAAATGCCTATCGGCTTCTATATCTGAAATGCCTATCGGCACCTATTTTTAAAATGCCAATCGCAACTATATCTGAAATGCCTATCGCACCTATATCTGAAATGCCTATCGACTCCTATATCTGAAATGCCTATCGACACCTATATCTGAAATGCCTATCGACACCTATATCTGAAATGCCTATCGACACCTATTATCTGAAATGCCTATCGACACCTATATCTGAAATGCCTATCGACACCTATATCTGAATGCCTATCGACACCTATATCTGAAATGCCTATCGACACCTATTTTTGAAATGCCTATCGGAAACTACATCTGAAATGCCTATCAAGCACCTATATTTTAAATGCCTATCGGCAACCATATCTGGAATGCCTATCGCCACCTATATTTGAAATGCCTATCGGCTTCTATATCTGAAATGCCTATCGGCACCTATTTTTAAAATGCCAATCGGCAACTATATCTGAAATGCCTATCGGCACCTATATCTGAAATGCCTATCGACACCTATATCTGAAAATGCCTATCAACACCTATATCTGAAATGCCTATCGACACCTATATCTGAAATGCCTATCGACACCTTTATCTGAAATGCCTATCGACACCTATATCTGTAATGCCTATCGATACCTATATCTGAAATGCCTATCGACTCCTATATCTGAAATGCCTATTGACACCTATTTTTGAAATGCCTATCGGAAACTACATCTGAAATGCCTATCAGCACCTATATTTGAAATGCCTATCGGCAACCATATCTGGAATGCCTATCGGCACCTATATTTGAAATGCCTATCGGCTTCTATATCTGAAATGCCTATCGGCACCTATTTTTAAAATGCCAATCGGCAACTATATCTGAAATGCCTATCGGCAACCTATATCTGAAATGCCTATCGACACCAATATCTGAAATGCCTATCGACACCTATATCTGAAATGCCTATCGACACCTATATCTGAAATGCCTTATCGACACCCTATATCTGAAATGCCTATCGACACCTATATCTGAAATGCCTATCGACACCTATATCTGAAATGCCTATCGACACCTATTTTTGAAATGCCTATCGGAAACTACATCTGAAATGCCTATCAGCACCTATATTTGAAATGCCTATCGGCAACCATATCTGGAATGCCTATCGGCACCTATATTTGAAATGCCTATCGGCTTCTATATCTGAAATGCCTATCGGCACCTATTTTTAAAATGCCAATCGGCAACTATATCTGAAATGCCTATCGGCACCTATATCTGAAATGCCTATCGACACCTATATCTGAAATGCCTATCGACACCTATATCTGAAATGCCTATCGACACCTATATCTGAAATGCCTATCGACACCTATATCTGAAATGCCTATCGACACCTATATCTGAAATGCCTATCGACACCTATATCTGAGAATGCCTATCGACACCTATATCTGAAATGCCTATCGACACCTATTTTTTGAAATGCCTATCGGAAACTACATCTGAAATGCCTATCAGCACCTATATTTGAAATGCCTATCGGCAACCATATCTGGAATGCCTATCGGCACCTATATTTGAAATGCCTATCGGCTTCTATATCTGAAATGCCTATCGGCACCTATTTTAAATTGCCAATCGGCAACTATATCTGAAATGCTATCGGCACCTATATCTGAAATGCTATCGACACTTATATCTGAAATGCCTATCGACACCTATATCTGAAATGCTTATCGACACCTATATCTGAAATGCCTATCGACACCTATATCTGAAATGCCTATCGACACCTATATCTGAAATGCCTATCGACACTTATATCTGAAATGCCTATCGACACCTATATCTGAAATGCCTATCGACACCTATTTTTGAAATGCCTATCGGAAACTACATCTGAAATGCCTATCAGCACCTATATTTGAAATGCCTATCAGCAACCATATCTGGAATGCCTATCGGCACCTATATTTGAAATGCCTATCGGCTTCTATATCTGAAATGCCTTTAGGCACCTATTTTTAAAATGCCAATCGGCAACTATATCTGAAATGCCTATCGCACCTATATCTGAAATGCCTATCGACACCTATATCTGAAATGCCTATCGACACTATATCTGAAATGCCTATCGACACCTATATCTGAAATGCCTATCGACACCTATATCTGAAATGCCTATCCGACACCTATATCTGAATTGCCTATCGACACCTATTTTTGAAATGCCTATCGGAAACTACATCTGAAATGCCTATCAGCACCTATATTTGAATGCCTATCGGCAACCATATCTGGAATGCCTATCGGCACCTATATTTGAAATGCCTATCGGCTTCTATATCTGAAATGCCTATCGGCACCTATTTTTAAAATGCCAATCGGGCAACTATATCTGCAATGCCTATCGGCACCTATATCTGAAATGCCTATCGACACCTATATCTGAAATGCCTATCGACACCTATATCTGAAATGCCTATCGATACCTATATCTGAAATGCCTATCGACACCTATATCTGAAATGCCTATCGACACCTATATCTGAAATGCCTATCGACACCTATATCTGAATTGCCTATCGACACCTATTTTTGAAATGCCTATCGGAAACTACACCTGAAATGCCTATCAGCACCTATATTTGAAATGCCTATCGGCAACCATATCTGGAATGCCTATCGGCACCTATATTTGAAATGCCTATCGGCTTCTATATCTGAAATGCCTATCGGCACCTATTTTTAAAATGCCAATCGGCAACTATATCTGCAATGCCTATCGGCACCTATATCTGAAATGCCTATCGACACCTATATCTAAAATGCCTATCGACACCTATATCTGAAATGCCTATCGATACCTATATCTGAAATGCCTATCGACACCTATATCTGAAATGCCTATCGACACCTATATCTGAAATGCCTATCGACAACTATTTTTGAAATGCCTATCGGAAACTACATCTGAAATGCCTATCAGCACCTATATTTGAAATGCCTATCGGCAACCATATCTGGAATGCCGATCGGCACCTATATTTGAAATGCCTATCGGCTTCTATATCTGAAATGCCTATCGGCACCTATTTTTAAAATGCCAATCGGCAACTATATCTGAAATGCCTATCGGCACCTATATCTAAAAATGCCTATCGACACCTATATCTGAAATGCCTATCGACACCTATATCTGAAATGCCTATCGGCACCTATATCTGAAATGCCTATCGACACCTATATCTGAAATGCCTATCGACACCTATATCTGAAATGCCTATCGACACCTATATCTGAAATGCCTATTGACACCTATATCTGAAATGCCTATCGACACCTATATCTGAAATGCCAATTGGCAACTATATCTGAAATGCCTATCGGCACCTGTTTTTAAAATGCCAATTGGCAACTATATCTGAAATGCCTATCGGCACCTGTTTTTAAAATGCCAATCGGCAACTATATCTGAAATGCCTATCGGCACCTATATCTGAAATGCCTATCTTCACCTATTTTTGAAATGCCTTTCGGCATTTATATCTAAAATGCCTATCAAAACCTATATTTGAAATGCCTATCGCACCTATATTTTAAATGCCTATCGGCAACTATTTTTGAAATGCCTATCGGAAACTACATCTAAAATGCCTATCGGCACCTATTTTTAAAATGCCAATCGGCTACTATATCTGAAATGCCTATCGGCACCTATATCTGAAATGCCTATCGGCATCAATTTTTGAAATGCTTATCGGAAACTACATTTAAAATGCCTATCAGCACCCATATTTGAAATGCCTATCGGCAACCATATCTGGAATGCCTATCGGCACCTATATTTGAAATGCCTATCGGCTCTTATATCTGAAATACCTATCGGCACCTATTTTTAAAATGCCAATTGGCAACTATATCTGAAGTGCCTATCGGCACCTATATCTGAAATGCCTATCGGCACCTATTTTTGAAATGTTTATCGAAAACTACATCTGAAATACCTATCAGCACCTATATTTGAAATGCCTATCGGCAACCACATCAGAAATGCCTATCGGCACCTATATCTGAAATGCCTTTCGGCATTTATATCTAAAATGCCTATCAAAACCTATATTTGAAATGCCTATCGGCACCTATATCTGAAATGCCTATCGACACCTATATCTGAAATGCCTATCGACACCTATATCTGAAATGCCTATCGACACCTATATCTGAAATGCCTATCGACACCTATATCTGAAATGCCTATCGACACCTATATCTGAAATGCCTATCGACACCTATATCTGAAATGCCTATCGACACCTATATCTGAAATGCCTATCGACACCTATTTTTGAAATGCCTATCGGAAACTACATCCGAAATGCCTATCAGCACCTATATTTGAAATGCCTATCAGCAACCATATCTGGAATGCCTATCGGCACCTATATTTGAAATGCCTATCGGCTTCTATATCTGATATGCCTATCGGCACCTATTTTTAAAATGTTAATCGGCAACTATATCTGAAATGCCTATCGGCACCTATATCTGAAATGCCTATCGACACCTATATCTGAAATGCCTATCGACACCTATATCTGAAATGCCTATCGACACCTATATCTGAAATGCCTATCGACACCTATATCTGAAATGCCTATCGACACCAATATCTGAAATGCCTATCGACACCTATATCTGAAATGCCTATCGACACCTATATCTGAAATGCCTATCGACACCTATATCTGAAATGCCTATCGACACCTATTTTTGAAATGCCTATCGGAAACTACATCTGAAATGCCTATCAGCACCTATATTTGAAATGCCTATCGGCAACCTTATCTGGAATGCCTATCGGCACCTATATTTGAAATGCCTATCGGCTTCTATATCTGAAATGCCTATCGGCACCTATTTTTAAAATGCCAATCGGCAACTATATCTGAAATGCCTATCGGCACCTATATCTGAAATGCCTATCGACACCTATATCTGAAATTCCTATCGACACCTATATCTGAAATGCCTATCGACACCTATATCTGAAATGCCTATCGACACCTATATCTGAAATGCCTATCGACACCTATATCTGAAATGCCTATCGACACCTATATCTGAAATGCCTATCGACACCTATTTTTGAAATGCCTATCGGAAACTCCATCTGAAATGCCTATCAGCACCTATATTTGAAATGCCTATCGGCAACCATATCTGGAATGCCTATCGGCACCTATATTTGAAATGCCTATCGGCACCTATTTTTAAAATGCCAATCGGCAACTATATCTGAAATGCCTATCGGCACCTATATCTGAAATGCCTATCGACACCTATATCTGAAATGCCTATCGACACCTATATCTGAAATGCCTATCGACACCTATATCTGCAATGCCTATCGGCACCTATATCTGAAATGCCTATCGACACCTATATCTGAAATGCCTATCGACACCTATATCTGAAATGCCTATCGATACCTATATCTGAAATGCCTATCGACACCTATATCTGAAATGCCTATCGACACCTATATCTGAATTGCCTATCGACACCTATTTTTGAAATGCCTATCGGAAACTACATCTGAAATGCCTATCAGCACCTATATTTGAAATGCCTATCGGCAACCATATCTGGAATGCCTATCGGCACCTATATTTGAAATGCCTATCGGCTTCTGTATCTGCAATGCCTATCGGCACCTATTTTTAAAATGCCAATCGGCAACTATATCTGCAATGCCTATCGGCACCTATATCTGAAATGCCTATCGACACCTATATCTGAAATGCCTATCGACACCTATATCTGAAATGCCTATCGATACCTATATCTGAAATGCCTATCGACACCTATATCTGAAATGCCTATCGACACCTATATCTGAAATGCCTATCGACACCTATATCTGAAATGCCTATCGACAACTATTTTTGAAATGCCTATCGGAAACTACATCTGAAATGCCTATCAGCACCTATATTTGAAATGCCTATCGGCAACCATATCTGGAATGCCGATCGGCACCTATATTTGAAATGCCTATCGGCTTCTATATCTGAAATGCCTATCGGCACCTATTTTTAAAATGCCAATCGGCAACTATATCTGAAATGCCTATCGGCACCTATATCTGAAATGCCTATCGACACCTATATCTGAAATGCCTATCGACACCTATATCTGAAATGCCTATCGGCACCTATATCTGAAATGCCTATCGACACCTATATCTGAAATGCCTATCGACACCTATATCTGAAATGCCTATCGACACCTATATCTGAAATGCCTATTGACACCTATATCTGAAATGCCTATCGACACCTATATCTGAAATGCCTATCGACACCTATATCTGAAATGCCTATCGACACCTATATCTGAAATGCCTATCGACACCTATTTTTGAAATGCCTATCGGAAACTACATCTGAAATGCCTATCAGCACCTATATTTGAAATGCCTATCGGCAACCATATCTGGAATGCCTATCGGCACCTATATTTGAAATGCCTATCGGCTTCTATATCTGAAATGCCTATCTGCACCTATTTTTAAAATGCCAATCGGCAACTATATCTGAAATGCCTATCGGCACCTATATCTGAAATGCCTATCGACACCTATATCTGAAATGCCTATCGACACCTATATCTGAAATGCCTATCGACACCTATACCTGAAATGCCTATCGACACCTATATCTGAAATGCCTATCGACACCTATATCTGAAATGCCTATCGACACCTATATCTGAAATGCCTATCGACACCTATATCTGAAATGCCTATCGACACCTATATCTGAAATGCCTATCGACACCTATTTTTGAAATGCCTATCGGAAACTACATCTGAAATGCCTATCAGCACCTATATTTGAAATGCCTATCGGCAACCTTATCTGGAATGCCTATCGGCACCTATATTTGAAATGCCTATCGGCTTCTATATCTGAAATGCCTATCGGCACCTATTTTTAAAATGCCAATCGGCAACTATATCTGAAATGCCTATCGGCACCTATTTTTAAAATGCCAATCGGCAACTATATCTGAAATGCCTATCGGCACCTATATCTGAAATGGCTATCGGCACCTATTTTTGAAATGCCTATCGGAAACTACATCACAAATGCCTATCAGCACCTATATTTGAAATGCCTATCGGCACCTATATTTTAAATGCCTATCGGCAACTATATCTGATATGCCTATCGGCACCTATATCTGAAATGCCTATCGGCACCTATTTTTGACATGCCTATCGGAAACTACATCTAAAATGCCTATCGGCACCTATTTTTAAAATGCCAATCGGCAACTATATCTGAAATGCCTATCGGCACCTATATCTGAAATGCCTATCGGGACCTATTTTTGAAATGCCTATCGGAAACTACATCTGAAATGCCTATCAGCACCTATATTTGAAGTGCATATCGGCAACCATATCTGAAATGCCTATCGACACCTATATTTAAAATACCTATCGGCTTCTATATCTGAAATGCCTATCGGCACCTGTTTTTAAAATGCCAATCGGCAACTATATCTGAAATGCCTATCGGCACCTATATCTGAAATGCCTATCGGCATCAATTTTTGAAATGCCTATCGGAAACTACATTTAAAATGCCTATCAGCACCTATATTTGAAATGCCTATCGGCAACCATATCTGGAATGCCTGTCGGCACCTATATTTGAAATGCCTATCGGCTCTTATATCTGAAATACCTATCGGCACCTATTTTTAAAATGCCAATTGGCATCTATATCTGAAATGCCTATCAGCACCTATATCTAAAATGCCTATCGGCACCTATTTTTGAAATGCCTATCGGAAACTACATCTGAAATGCCTATCAGCACCTATATTTGAAATGCCTATCGGCAACCATATCTGGAATGCCTATCGGCACCTATATTTGAAATGCCTATCGGCTTCTATATCTGAAATGCCTATCGGCACCTATTTTTAAAATGCCAATCGGCAACTATATCCGAAATGCCTATCGGCACCTATATCTAAAATGCCTATCGGCACCTATTTTTGAAATGCCTATCGGAATCTACATCACAAATGCCTATCAGCACCTATATTTGAAATGCCTATCGGCAACCACATCAGAAATGCCTATCGGCACCTATATCTGAAATGCCTTTCGGCATTTATATCTGAAATGCCTATCGACACCTATATTTGAAATGCCTATCGGCACCTATATTTGAAATGCCTATCGGCTTCTATATCTGAAATCCCTATCGGCACCTATTTTTAAAATGCCAATCGGCAAATATATCTGAAATGCCTATCGGCACCTATATCTGAAATGCCTATCGGCACCTATTTTTGAAATGCCTATCGGAAAATTAATCTGAAATGCCTATCAGCACCAATATTTGAAATGCCTATTGGCAACCATATCTGAAATGCCTATCGACACCTATATTTGAAATACCTATCGGCTTCTATATCTGAAATGCCTATCGGCACCTATTTTTAAAAATGCCTTTCGGAAACTACATCTGAAATGCCTATCTGCTCCTATATTTGAAATGCCTATCGACAACCATATATGAAATGCCTATCGACACCTATATTTGAAATACCTATCGGCTTCTAAATCTGAAATGCCTATCGGCACCTGTTTTTAAAATGCCAATCGGCAACTATATCTGAAATGCCTATCGGCACCTATATCTGATATGCCTATCGGCACCAATTTTTGAAATGCCTATCGGAAACTACATCTGAAACGCCTATCAGCACCTATATTTGAAATGCCTATCGGCAACCATATCTGGAATGCCTATCGGCACCTATATTTGAAATGCCTATTGGCTTCTATATCTGAAATGCGTATCGGCACCTATTTTTAAAATGCCAATCGGTAACTATATCTGAAATGCCTATCGGCACCTATATCTGAAATGCCTATCGGCACCTATTTTTGAAATGCCTATCGGAAACTACATCTGAAATGCCTATCAGCACCTATATTTGAAACGCCTATCGGCAACCATATCTGGAATGCCTATCGGCACCTATATTTGATATGCCTATCGGCTTCTATATCTGAAATGCCTATCGGCACCTATTTTTAAAATGCCAATCGGCAACTATATCTGAAATGCCTATCGGCACCTATATCTGAAATGCCATTCGGCATTTATATCTGAAATGCCTATCGACACCTATATTTGAAATGCCTATCGGCACCTATATTTTAAATGCCTATCGGCAACTATATCTGATATGCCTATCGGCACCTATATCTGAAATGCCTATCGGCACCTATTTTTGAAATGCCTATCGGAAACTACATCTGAAATGCCTATTAGCACCTATATTTGAAATGCCTATCGGCAACCATATCTGGAATGCCTATCGGCACCTATATTTGATATGCCTATCGGCTTCTATATCTGAAATGCCTATCGGCACCTATTTTTAAAATGCCAATCGGCAACTATATCTGAAATGCCTATCGGCACCTATATCTGAAATGCCTATTGGTACCTATTTTTGAAATGCCTATCGGAAACTACATCTGAAATGCCTATCAGCACTTATATTTGAAATACCTATCGGCAACCATATCTGGAATGCCTATCGGCACCTATATTTGAAATGCCTATCGGCTTCTATAACTGAAATGCCTATCGGCACCTATTTTTAAAATGCCAATCGGCAACTATATCTGAAATGCATATCGGCACCTATATCTGAAATGTCTATCGGCACCTATTTTTGAAATGTCTTACGGAAACTACATCTGAAATGCCTATCTGCTCCTATATTTGAAATGCCGATCAGCAACCATATCTGAAATGCCTATCGGCACCTATATTTGAAATGCCTATCGGCTTCTATATCTGAAATGCCTATCGGCACCTATTTTTAAAATGCCAATTGGCAACTATATCTGAAATGCCTATCGGCACCCATATCTGAAATGCCTATCGGCACCTATTTTTGAAATGCCTATCAGAAACTACATCTGAAATGCCTATCAGCACCTATATTTGAAATGCCTATCGGCAACCATACCTGGAATGCCTATCGGCACCTATATTTGAAATGCCTATCAGCTTCTATATCAGAAATGCCTATCGGCACCTATTTTTAAAATGCCAATCGGTAACTATATCTGAAATGCCTATCGGCACCTATATCTGAAATGCCTATCGGCACTAATTTTTGAAATGCCTATCGGAAACTACATCTGGAATGCCTATCAGCACCTATATTTTAAATGCCTATCGGCAAACATATCTGGAATGCCTATCGGCACCTATATTTGAAATGCCTATCGGCTTCTATATCTGAAATGCCTATCGACCCTTATTTTTAAAATGCCAGTCGGCAACTATATCTGAAATGCCTATCGGCACCTATGTCTGAAATGCCTATCGGCACTAATTTTTGAAATGCCTATCGGAAACTACATCTGAAATGTCTATCAGCACCTATATTTGAAATGCCTATCGGCAACCATATCTGAAATGCCTATCGACACCTATATTTGAAATACCTATCGGCTTCTATATCTGAAATGCCTATCGGCACCTATTTTTAAAATGCCAATCGGCAACTATATCTAAAGTGCCTATCGGCACCTATATCTGAAATGCCTATCGGCACCTATTTTTGAAATGCTTATCGAAAACGACATCTGAAATGCCTATCAGCACCTATATTTGAAATGCCTATCGGCAACCACATCAGAAATGCCTATCGGCACCTATATTTGAAATGCCTTTCGGTATTTATATCTGAAATGCCTATCGACACCTATATTTGAAATGCCTATCGGCACCTATATTTTAAATGCCTATCGGCAACTATATCTGATATGCCTATCGGCACCTATATCTGAAATGCCTATCGGCACCTATTTTTGAAATGCCTATCGGAAACTACATCTAAAATGCCTATCGGCACCTATTTTTAAAATGCCAATCGGCAACTATATCTGAAATGCCTATCGGCACCTATATCTGAAATGCCTATCGGCACCTATTTTTGAAATGCCTATCGGAAACTACATCTAAAATGCCTATCGGCACCTATTTTTAAAATGCCTATCGGAAACTACATCTAAAATGCCTATCGGCACCAATTTTTAAAATACCTATCGGCACCTATATCTGAAATGCCTATCGGTATCTATTTTTGAAATGCCTATCGGAAACTACATCTAAAATGCCTATCGGCACCTATTTTTAAAATGCCAATCGGCAACTATATCTGAAATGCCTATCAGCACCTATATTTGAAATGCCTATCGGCAATCATATCTGAAATGCCTATCGACACCTATATTTGAAATACCTACCAGCTTCTATATCTGAAATGCCTATCGGCACCTATTTTTAAAATGCCAATCGGCAACTATATCTGAAATGCTTATCGGCACCTATATCTGAAATGCCTATCGGCACCATTTTTTGAAATGCCTATCGGAAACTATATCTGGAATGCCTATCAGCATCTATATTTGAAATGCCTATTGGCAACCATATCTGGAATGCCTATCGGCACCTATATTTGAAATGCCTATCGGCTTCTATATCTGAATTGCCTATCGGCACCAATTTTTGAAAAGCCTATCGGAAAATACATCTGAAATGCCTATCAGCACCTATATTTGAAATGCCTATCGGCAACCATATCTGGAATGCCTATCGGCACCTATATTTGAAATGCCTATCGGCAACCATATCTGAAATGCCTATCGGCACCTATTTTTAAAATGCCAATCGGCAACTATATCTGAAATGCCTATCGACACCTATATCTGAAATGCCTATCGACACCTATATCTGAAATGCCTATCGACACCTATATCTGAAATGCCTATCGACACCTATTTTTGAAATGCCTATCGGAAACTACATCTGAAATGCCTATCAGCACCTATATTTGAAATGCCTATCGGCAACCATATCTGGAATGCCTATCGGCACCTATATTTGAAATGCCTATCGGCTTCTATATCTGAAATGCCTATCGGCACCTATTTTTAAAATGCCAATCGGCAACTATATCTGAAATGCCTATCGGCACCTATATCTGAAATGCCTATCGACACCTATATCTGAAATGCCTATCGACACCTATATCTGAAATGCCTATCGACACCTATATCTGAAATGCCTATCGACACCTATATCTGAAATGCCTATCGACACCTATATCTGAAATGCCTATCGACACCTATATCAGAAATGCCTATCGACACCTATATCTGAAATGCCTATCGACACTTATTTTTGAAATGCCTATCGGAAACTACATCTGAAATGCCTATCAGCACCTATATTTGAAATGCCTATCGGCAACCATATCTGGAATGCCTATCGGCACCTATATTTGAAATGCCTATCGGCTTCTATATCTGAAATGCCTATCGGCACCTATTTTTAAAATGCCAATCGGCAACTATATCTGAAATGCCTATCGGCACCTATTTTTAAAATGCCAATCGGCAACTATATCTGAAATGCCTATCGGCACCTATATCAGAAATGCCTATCGACACCTATATCTGAAATGCCTATCGACACCTATATCTGAAATGCCTATCGATACCTATATCTGAAATGCCTATCGACACCTATATCTTAAATGCCTATCGACACCTATATCTGAAATGCCTATCGACACCTATATCTGAAATGCCTATCGACACCTATTTTTGAAATGCCTATCGGAAACTACATCTGAAATGCCTATCAGCACCTATATTTGAAATGCCTATCGGCAACCATATCTGGAATGCCTATAGGCACCTATATTTGAAATGCCTATCGGCTTCTATATCTAAAATGCCTATCGGCACCTATTTTTAAAATGCCAATCGGCAACTATATCTGAAATGCCTATCACAACCTATATCTGAAATGCCTATCGACACCTATATCTGAAATGCCTATCGACACCTATATCTGAAATGCCTATCGACACCTATATCTGAAATGCCTATTGACACCTATATCTGAAAAGCCTATCGACACCTTTATCTGAAATGCCTATCGACACCTATATCTGAAATGCCTATCGACACCTATATCTGAAATGCCTATCGACACCTATTTTTAAAATGCCTATCGGAAACTACATCTGAAATGCCTATCAGCACCTATATTTGAAATGCCTATCGGCAACCATATCTGGAATGCCTATCGGCAACCATATCTGGAATGCCTATCGGCACCTATATTTGAAATGCCTATCGGCTTCTATATCTGAAATGCCTATCGGCACCTATTTTTAAAATGCCAATCGGCAACTATATCTGAAATGCCTATCGGCACCTATATCTGAAATGTTTATCGACACCTATATCTGAAATGCCTATCGACACCTATATCTGAAATGCCTATCGACACCTATATCTGAAATGCCTATCGACACCTATATCTAAAATGCCTATCGACACCTATATCTGAAATGCCTATCGACACCTATATCTGAAATGCCTATCGACACCTATATCTGAAATGCCTATCGACACCTATATCTGAAATGCCTATCGACACCTATTTTTGAAATGCCTATCGGAAACTACATCTGAAATGCCTATCAGCACCTATATTTGAAATGCCTATCGGCAACCATATCTGGAATGCCTATCGGCACCTATATTTGAAATGCCTATTGGCTTCTATATCTGAAATGCCTATCGGCACCTATTTTTAAAATGCCAATCGGCAACTATATCTGAAATGCCTATCGGCACCTATATCTGAAATGCCTATCGACACCTATATCTGAAATGCCTATCGACACCTATATCTGAAATGCCTATCGACACCTATATCTGAAATGCCTATCGACACCTATATCTGAAATGCCTATCGACACCTATATCTGAAATGCCTATCGACACCTATATCTGAAATGCCTATCGACACCTATATCTGAAATGCCTATCGACACCTATTTTTGAAATGCCTATCGGAAACTACATCTGAAATGCCTATCAGCACCTATATTTGAAATGCCTATCGACACCTATATCTGAAATGCCTATCGACACCTATATCTGAAATGCCTATCGACACCTATATCTGAAATGCCTATCGACACCTATATCTGAAATGCCTATCGACACCTATATCTAAAATGCCTATCGACACCTATTTTTGAAATGTCTATCGGAAACTACATCTAAAATGCCTATCAGCACCTATATTTGAAATGCCTATCGGCAACCATATCTGGAATGCCTATCGGCACCTATATTAGAAATGCCTATCGGCTTCTATATCTGAAATGCCTATCGACACCAATATCTGAAATGCCTATCGACACCTATATCTGAAATGCCTATCGACACCTATACCTGAAATGCCTATCGACACCTATATCTAAAATGCCTTTCGACACCTATATCTGAAATGCCTATCGACACCTATATCTGAAATGCCTATCGACACCTATATCTGAAATGCCTATCGACACCTATTTTTGAAATGCCTATCGGAAACTACATCTGAAATGCCTATCAGCACCTATATTTGAAATGCCTATCGGCAACCATATCTGGAATGCCTATCGGCACCTATATTTGAAATGCCTATCGGCTTCTATATCTGAAATGCCTATCGGCACCAATTTATAAAATGCCAATCGGCAACTATATCTGAAATGCCTATCGGCACCTATATCTGAAATGCCTATCGACACCTATATCTGAAATGCTTATCGACACCTATATCTATAATGCCTATCGACACCTATATCTGAAATGCCTATCGACACCTATATTTGAAATGCCTATCGACACCTATATCTGAAATGCCTATCGACACCTATATCTGAAATGCCTATCGACACCTATATCTGAAATGCCTATCGACACCTATTTTTGAAATGCCTATCGGAAACTACATCTGAAATGCTTATCAGCACCTATATTTGAAATGCCTATCGGCAACCATATCTGGAATGCCTATCGGCACCTATATTTGAAATGCCTATCGGCTTCTATATCTGAAATGCCTATCGGCACCTTTTTTTAAAATGCCAATCGGCAACTATATCTGAAATGCCTATCGGCACCTATATCTGAAATGCCTATCGACACCTATATCTGAAATGCCTATCGACACCTATATCTGAAATGCCTATCGACACCTATATCTGAAATGCCTATCGACACCTATTTTTGAAATGCCTATCGGAAACTACATCTGAAATGCCTATCAGCACCTATATTTGAAATGCCTATCGGCAACCATATCTGGAATGCCTATCGGCACCTATATTTGAAATGCCTATCGGCTTCTATATCTGAAATGCCTATCGGCACCTATTTTTAAAATGCCAATCGGCAACTATATCTGAAATGCCTATCGGCACCTATATCTGAAATGCCTATCGACACCTATATCTGAAATGCCTATCGACACCTATATCTGAAATGCCTATCGACACCTATTTTTGAAATGCCTATCGGAAACTACATCTGAAATGCCTATCAGCACCTATATTTGAAATGCCTATCGACACCTATATCTGAAATGCCTATCGACACCTATTTTTGAAATGCCTATCGGAAACTACATCTGAAATGCTTATCAGCACCTATATTTGAAATGCCTATCGGCAACCATATCTGGAATGCCTATCGGCACCTATATTTGAAATGCCTATCGGCTTCTATATCTGAAATGCCTATCGGCACCTTTTTTTAAAATGCCAATCGGCAACTATATCTGAAATGCCTATCGGCACCTATATCTGAAATGCCTATCGACACATATATCTGAAATGCCTATCGACACCTATATCTGAAATGCCTATCGACACCTATATCTGAAATGCCTATCGACACCTATTTTTGAAATGCCTATCGGAAACTACATCTGAAATGCCTATCAGCACCTATATTTGAAATGCCTATCGGCAACCATATCTGGAATGCCTATCGGCACCTATATTTGAAATGCCTATCGGCTTCTATATCTGAAATGCCTATCGGCACCTATTTTTAAAATGCCAATCGGCAACTATATCTGAAATGCCTATCGGCACCTATATCTGAAATGCCTATCGACACCTATATCTGAAATGCCTATTGACACCTATATCTGAAATGCCTATCGACACCTATATCTGAAATGCCTATCGACACCTATATCTGAAATGCCTATCGACACCTATATCTGAAATGCCTATCGACACCTATATCTGAAATGCCTATCGACACCTATATCTGAAATGCCTATCGACACCTATATCTGAAATGCCTATCGACACCTATTTTTGAAATGCCTATCGGAAACTACATCTGAAATGCCTATCAGCACCTATATTTGAAATGCCTATCGGCAACCTTATCTGGAATGCCTATCGGCACCTATATTTGAAATGCCTATCGGCTTCTATATCTGAAATGCCTATCGGCACCTATTTTTAAAATGCCAATCGGCAACTATATCTGAAATGCCTATCGGCACCTATATCTGAAATGCCTATCGACACCTATATCTGAAATGCCTATCGACACCTATATCTGAAATGCCTATCGACACCTATATCTGAAATGCCTATCGACACCTATATCTGAAATGCCTATCGACACCTATATCTGAAATGCCTATCGACACCTATATCTGAAATGCCTATCGACACCTATATCTGAAATGCCTATCGGCACTTATTTTTGAAATGCCTATCGGAAACTACATCTGGAATGCCTATCAGCACCTATATTTGAAATGTCTATCGGCAACCATATCTGGAATGCCTATCGGCACCTATATTTGAAATGCCTATCGGCATCTATATCTGAAATGCCTATCGACACTTATTTTTAAAATGCCAATCGGCAAATATATCTGAAATGCCTATCGGCACCTATATCTGAAATGCCTATCGGCACTTATTTTTGAAATGCCTATCGGAAACTACATCTGAAATGCCTATCAGCACCTATATTTGAAATGCCTATCGGCAACCATATCTGAAATGCCTATCGACACCTATATTTGAAATACCTATCTACTTCTATATCTGAAATGCCTATCGGCACCTATTTTTAAAATGCCAATTGGCAACTATATCTGAAGTGCCTATCGGCACCTATATCTGAAATGCCTATCGGCACCTATTTTTGAAATGTTTATCGAAAACTACATCTGAAATACCTATCAGCACCTATATTTGAAATGCCTATCGGCTTCTATATCTGAAATGCCTATCGACACTTATTTTTAAAATGCCAATCGGCAACTATATCTGAAATGCCTATCGGCACCTATATCTGAAATGCCTATCGGCACTTATTTTTGAAATGCCTATCGGAAACTACATCTGAAATGCCTATCAGCACCTATATTTGAAATGCCTATCGGCAACCATATCTGAAATGCCTATCGACACCTATATTTGAAATACCTATCGGCTTCTATATCTGAAATGCCTATCGGCACCTATTTTTAAAGTGCCAATCGGCAACTATATCTGAAGTGCCTATCGGCACCTATATCTGAAATGCCTATCGGCACCTATTTTTGAAATGCTTATCGAAAACGACATCTGAAATGCCTATCAGCACTTATATTTGAAATGCCTATCGGCAACCACATCAGAAAAGCCTATCGGCACCTATATCTGAAATGCCTTTCGGTATTTATATCTGAAATGCCTATCGACACCTATATTTGAAATGCCTATCGGCACCTATATTTTAAATGCCTATCGGCAACTATATCTGATATGCCTATCGTCACCTATATCTGAAATGCCTATCGGCACCTATTTTTGAAATGCCTATCGGAAACTACATCTAAAATGCCTATCGGCACCTATTTTTAAAATGCCAATCGGCAACTATATCTGAAATGCCTATCGGCACCTATATCTGAAATGCCTATCGGCACCTATTTTTGAAATGCCTATCGGAAACTACATCTAAAATGCCTATCGGCACCTATTTTTAAAATGCCAATCGGCAACTATATCTGAAATGCCTATCGGCACCTATATCTGAAATGCCTATCGGAACCTATTTTTGAAATGCCTATCGGAAACTACATCTGATATGCCTATCATCACCTATATTTGAAGTGCATATCGGCAACCATATCTAAAATGCCTATCGACACCTATATTTGAAATGCCTATCGGCTTCTATATCTGAAATGCCTATCGACACCTATTTTTAAAATGCCAATTGGCAACTATATCTGAAATGCCGATCGGCACCTGTTTTTAAAATGCCAATCGGCAACTATATCTGAAATGCCTATCGGCACCTATATCTGAAATGCCTATCGGCACCTATTTTTGAAATGCCTATCGGAAACTACATCTGAAATGCCTGTCAGCACCTATATTTGAAATGCCTATCGGCAACCATATTTGGAATGCCTATCGGCACCTATATTTGAAATGCCTATCGGCTTCTATATCTGAAATGCCTATCGGCACCTATTTTTAAAATGCCAATCGGCAACTATATCTGAAATGCCTATCGGCACCTATATCTGAAATGGCTATCGGCACCTATTTTTGAAATGCCTATCGGAAACTACATCACAAATGCCTATCAGCACCTATATTTGAAATGCCTATCGGCATCTATATTTTAAATGCCTATCGGCAACTATATCTGATATGCCTATCGGCACCTATATCTGAAATGCCTATCGGCACCTATTTTTGACATGCCTATCGGAAACTACATCTAAAATGCCTATCGGCACCTATTTTTAAAATGCCAATCGGCAACTATATCTGAAATGCCTATCGGCACCTATATCTGAAATGCCTATCGGGACCTATTTTTGAAATGCCTATCGGAAACTACATCTGAAATGCCTATCAGCACCTATATTTGAAGTGCATATCGGCAACCATATCTGAAATGCCTATCGACACCTATATTTAAAATACCTATCGGCTTCTATATCTGAAATGCCTATCGGCACCTGTTTTTAAAATGCCAATCGGCAACTATATCTGAAATGCCTATCGGCACCTATATCTGAAATGCCTATCGGCATCAATTTTTGAAATGCCTATCGGAAACTACATTTAAAATGCCTATCAGCACCTATATTTGAAATGCCTATCGGCAACCATATCTGGAATGCCTGTCGGCACCTATATTTGAAATGCCTATCGGCTCTTATATCTGAAATACCTATCGGCACCTATTTTTAAAATGCCAATTGGCATCTATATCTGAAATGCCTATCAGCACCTATATCTAAAATGCCTATCGGCACCTATTTTTGAAATGCCTATCGGCACCTATTTTTGAAATGCCTATCGGAAACTACATCTGAAATGCCTATCAGCACCTATATTTGAAATGCCTATCGGCAACCATATCTGGAATGCCTATCGGCACCTATATTTGAAATGCCTATCGGCTTCTATATCTGAAATGCCTATCGGCACCTATTTTTAAAATGCCAATCGGCAACTATATCCGAAATGCCTATCGGCACCTATATCTAAAATGCCTATCGGCACCTATTTTTGAAATGCCTATCGGAATCTACATCACAAATGCCTATCAGCACCTATATTTGAAATGCCTATCGGCAACCACATCAGAAATGCCTATCGGCACCTATATCTGAAATGCCTTTCGGCATTTATATCTGAAATGCCTATCGACACCTATATTTGAAATGCCCATCGGCACCTATATTTGAAATGCCTATCGGCTTCTATATCTGAAATCCCTATCGGCACCTATTTTTAAAATGCCAATCGGCAAATATATCTGAAATGCCTATCGGCACCTATATCTGAAATGCCTATCGGCACCTATTTTTGAAATGCCTATCGGAAAATTAATCTGAAATGCCTATCAGCACCAATATTTGAAATGCCTATTGGCAACCATATCTGAAATGCCTATCGACACCTATATTTGAAATACCTATCGGCTTCTATATCTGAAATGCCTATCGGCACCTATTTTTAAAAATGCCTTTCGGAAACTACATCTGAAATGCCTATCTGCTCCTATATTTGAAATGCCTATCGACAACCATATATGAAATGCCTATCGACACCTATATTTGAAATACCTATCGGCTTCTAAATCTGAAATGCCTATCGGCACCTGTTTTTAAAATGCCAATCGGCAACTATATCTGAAATGCCTATCGGCACCTATATCTGATATGCCTATCGGCACCAATTTTTGAAATGCCTATCGGAAACTACATCTGAAACGCCTATCAGCACCTATATTTGAAATGCCTATCGGCAACCATATCTGGAATGCCTATCGGCACCTATATTTGAAATGCCTATTGGCTTTTATATCTGAAATACCTATCGGCACCTATTTTTAAAATGCCAATCGGTAACTATATCTGAAATGCCTATCGGCACCTATATCTGAAATGCCTATCGGCACCTATTTTTGAAATGCCTATCGGAAACTACATCTGAAATGCCTATCAGCACCTATATTTGAAACGCCTATCGGCAACAATATCTGGAATGCCTATCGGCACCTATATTTGATATGCCTATCGGCTTCTATATCTGAAATGCCTATCGGCACCTATTTTTAAAATGCCAATCGGCAACTATATCTGAAATGCCTATCGGCACCTATATCTGAAATGCCATTCGGCATTTATATCTGAAATGCCTATCGACACCTATATTTGAAATGCCTATCGGCACCTATATTTTAAATGCCTATCGGCAACTATATCTGATATGCCTATCGGCACCTATATCTGAAATGCCTATCGGCACCTATTTTTGAAATGCCTATCAAAAACTACATCTGAAATGCCTATTAGCACCTATATTTGAAATGCCTATCGGCAACCATATCTGGAATGCCAATCGGCACCTATATTTGATATGCCTATCGGCTTCTATATCTGAAATGCCTATCGGCACCTATTTTTAAAATGCCAATCGGCAACTATATCTGAAATGCCTATCGGCACCTATATCTGAAATGCCTATTGGTACCTATTTTTGAAATGCCTATCGGAAACTACATCTGAAATGCCTAACAGCACTTATATTTGAAATACCTATCGGCAACCATATCTGGAATGCCTATCGGCACCTATATTTGAAATGCCTATCGGCTTCTATAACTGAAATGCCTATCGGCACCTATTTTTAAAATGCCAATCGGCAACTATATCTGAAATGCATATCGGCACCTATATCTGAAATGTCTATCGGCACCTATTTTTGAAATGTCTTACGGAAACTACATCTGAAATGCCTATCTGCTCCTATATTTGAAATGCCGATCAGCAACCATATCTGAAATGCCTATCGGCACCTATATTTGAAATGCCTATCGGCTTCTATTTCTGAAATGCCTATCGGCACCTATTTTTAAAATGCCAATTGGCAACTATATCTGAAATGCCTATCGGCACCCATATCTGAAATGCCTATCGGCACCTATTTTTGAAATGCCTATCAGAAACTACATCTGAAATGCCTATCAGCACCTATATTTGAAATGCCTATCGGCAACCATACCTGGAATGCCTATCGGCACCTATATTTGAAATGCCTATCAGCTTCTATATCAGAAATGCCTATCGGCACCTATTTTTAAAATGCCAATCGGTAACTATATCTGAAATGCCTATCGGCACCTATATCTGAAATGCCTATCGGCACTAATTTTTGAAATGCCTATCGGAAACTACATCTGGAATGCCTATCAGCACCTATATTTTAAATGCCTATCGGCAAACATATCTGGAATGCCTATCGGCACCTATATTTGAAATGCCTATCGGCTTCTATATCTGAAATGCCTATCGACCCTTATTTTTAAAATGCCAGTCGGCAACTATATCTGAAATGCCTATCGGCACCTATATCTGAAATGCCTATCGGCACTAATTTTTGAAATGCCTATCGGAAACTACATCTGAAATGTCTATCAGCACCTATATTTGAAATGCCTATCGGCAACCATATCTGAAATGCCTATCGACACCTATATTTGAAATACCTATCGGCTTCTATATCTGAAATGCCTATCGGCACCTATTTTTAAAATGCCAATCGGCAACTATATCTAAAGTGCCTATCGGCACCTATATCTGAAATGCCTATCGGCACCTATTTTTGAAATGCTTATCGAAAACGACATCTGAAATGCCTATCAGCACCTATATTTGAAATGCCTATCGGCAACCACATCAGAAATGCCTATCGGCACCTATATTTGAAATGCCTTTCGGTATTTATATCTGAAATGCCTATCGACACCTATATTTGAAATGCCTATCGGCACCTATATTTTAAATGCCTATCGGCAACTATATCTGATATGCCTATCGGCACCTATATCTGAAATGCCTATCGGCACCTATTTTTGAAATGCCTATCGGAAACTACATCTAAAATGCCTATCGGCACCTATTTTTAAAATGCCAATCGGCAACTATATCTGAAATGCCTATCGGCACCTATATCTGAAATGCCTATCGGCACCTATTTTTGAAATGCCTATCGGAAACTACATCTAAAATGCCTATCGGCACCTATTTTTAAAATGCCAATCGGCAACTATATCTGAAATGCCTATCGGCACCTATATCTGAAATGCCTATCGGAACCTATTTTTGAAATGCCTATCGGAAACTACATCTGAAATGCCTATCATCACCTATATTTGAAGTGCATATCGGCAACCATATCTGAAATGCCTATCGACACCTATATTTGAAATGCCTATCGGCTTCTATATCTGAATTGCCTATCGACACCTATTTTTAAAATGCCAATTGGCAACTATATCTGAAATGCCTATCGGCACCTGTTTTTAAAATGCCAATCGGCAACTATATCTGAAATGCCTATCGGCACCTATATCTGAAATGCCTATCGGCACCTTATTTTGAAATGCCTATCGGAAACTACATCTGAAATGCCTATCAGCACCTATATTTGAAATGCCTATCGGCAACCATATTTGGAATGCCTATCGGCACCTATATTTGAAATGCCTATCGGCTTCTATATCTGAAATGCCTATCGGCACCTATTTTTAAAATGCCAATCGGCAACTATATCTGAAATGCCTATCGGCACCTATATCTGAAATGCCTATCGGCACCTATTTTTGAAATGTTTTTATTATTTTATATTTGAAATGCCTATCGGCAACCACATCAGAAATGCCTATCGGCACCTATATCTGAAATGCCTTTCGGCATTTATATCTGAAATGCCTATCGACCCCTATATTTGAAATGCCTATCGATACCTATATTTTAAATGCCTATCGGCAACTATATCTGATATGCCTATCGGCACCTATATCTGAAATGCCTATCGGCACTTATTTTTGAAATGCCTATCGGAAACTACATCTGGAATGCCTATCAGCACCTATATTTGAAATGCCTATCGGCAACCATATCTGGAATGCCTATCGGCACCTATATTTGAAATGCCTATCGGCACCTATATCTGAAATGCCTATCGGCACTTATTTTTGAAATGCCTATCGGAAACTACATCTGAAATGCCTATCAGCACCTATATTTGAAATGCCTATCGGCAACCATATCTGGAATGCCTATCGGCACCTATATTTGAAATGCCTATCGGCTTCTATATCTGAAATGCCTATCGGCACCTATTTTTAAAATGCCAATCGGCAACTGTATCTGAAATGCCTATCGGCACCTATATCTAAAATGCCCATCGGCACCTATTTTTGAAATGCCTATCGGAAACTACATCACAAATGCCTATCAGCACCTATATTTGAAATGCCTATCGGCAACCACATCAGAAACGCCTATCGGCACCTATATCTGAAATGCCTTTCGGCATTTATATCTGAAATGCCTATCGACACCTATATTTGAAATGCCTATCGGCACCTATATTTGAAATGCCTATCGGCTTCTATATCTGAAATCCCTATCGGCACCTATTTTTAAAATGCCAATCGGCAAATATATCTGAAATGCCTATCGGCACCTATATCTGAAATGCCTATCGGCACCTATTTTTGAAAAGCCTATCGGAAACTACATCTGAAATGCCTATCAGCACCAATATTTGAAATGCCTATCGGCAACCATATCTGAAATGCCTATCGACACCTATATTTGAAATACCTATCGGCTTCTATATCTGAAATGCCTATCGGCACCTATTTTTAAAATGCCTTTCGGAAACTACATCTGAAATGCCTATCTGCTCCTATATTTGAAATGCCTATCGACAAGCATATCTGAAATGCCTATCGACACCTATATTTGAAATACCTATCGGCTTCTAAATCTGAAATGCCTATTGGCACCTGTTTTTAAAATGCCAATCGGCAACTATATCTGAAATGCCTATCGGCACCTACATCTGAAATGCCTATCGGTACCAATTTTTGAAATGCCTATCGGAAACTACATCTGAAACGCCTATCAGCACCTATATTTGAAATGCCTATCGGCAAACATATCTGGAATGCCTATCGGCACCTATATTTGAAATGCCTATTGGCTTCTATATCTGAAATGCCTATCGGCACCTATTTTTAAAATGCCAATCGGTAACTATATCTGAAATGCCTATCGGCACCTATATCTGAAATGTCTATCGGCACCTATTTTTAAAATGCCTATCGGAAACTACATCTGAAATGCCTATCAGCACCTATATTTGAAATGCCTATCGGCAACCACATCAGAAATGCCTATCGGCACCTATATCTGAAATGCCATTCGGCATTTATATCTGAAATGCTTATCGACACCTATATTTGAAATGCCTATCGGCACCTATATTTTAAATGCCTATCGGCAACTATATCTGATATGCCTATCGGCACCTATATCTGAAATGCCTATCAGCACCTATATTTGAAATGCCTATCGGCAACCACATCAGAAATGCCTATCGGCACCTATATCTGAAATGCCATTCGGCATTTATATCTGAAATGCATATCGACACCTATATTTGAAATGCCTATCGGCACCTATATTTTAAATGCCTATCGGCAACTATATCTGAAATGCCTATCGGCACCTATATCTAAAATGCCTATCGGCACCTATATCTGAAATGCCTATCGGCACCTGTTTTTGAAATGCCTATCGGAAACTACATCTGAAATGCCTATCAGCACCTATATTTGAAATGCCTATCGGCAACCATATCTGGAATGCCTATCGGCACCTATATTTGATATGCCTATCGGCTTCTATATCTGAAATGTCTATCGGCACCTATTTTTAAAATGCCAATCGGCAACTATATCTGAAATGCCTATCGGCACCTATTTTTAAAATGCCAATCGGCAACTATATCTGAAATGCCTATCGGCACCTATATCTGAAATGCCTATCGGCACCAATTTTTGAAATGCCTATAAGAAACTACATCTGAAATGCCTATCAGCACCTATATTTGAAATGCCTATCGGCAACCATATCTGGAATGCCTATCGGCACCTATATTTGAAATGCCTATCGGCTTCTATATCTGAAATGCCTATCGGCACCTATTTTTAAAATGCCAATCGGCAACTATATCTGAAATGCCTATCGGCACCTATATCTGAAATGCCTATCGGCACCTATTTTTGAAATGCCTATCGGAAACTACATCTGAAATGCCTATCAGCACCAATATTTGAAATGCCTATCGGCAACCATATCTGAAATGCCTATCGACACATATATTTGAAATACCTATCGGCTTCTATATCTGAAATGCCTATCGGCACCTATTTTTAAAATGCCAATCGGCAACTATATCTTAAATGCCTATCGGCACCTATATCTGAAATGCCTATCGGCACCAATTTTTGAAATGCCTATCGGAAACTACATCTGAAATGCCTATCAGCACCTATATTTGAAATGCCTATCGGCAACCATATTTGGAATGCCTATCGGCACCTATATTTGAAATGCCTATCGGCTTCTATATCTGAAATGCCTATCGGCACCTATTTTTAAAATGCCAATCGGCAACTATATCTGAAATGCCTATCGGCACCTATATCTGAAATGCCTATCGGCACCTATTTTTGAAATGCCTATCGGAAACTACATCTGAAATGCCTATCAGCACCTATATTTGAAATGCCTATCGGCAACCACATCAGAAATGCCTATCGGCACCTATATCTGAAATGCCTTTCGGCATTTATATCTGAAATGCCTATCGACACCTATAATTGAAATGCCTATCGGCACCTATATTTTAAATGCCTATCGGCAACTATATCTGATATGCCTATCGGCACCTATATCTGAAATGCCTATCGGCACCTATTTTTGAAATGCCTATCCGAAACTACATCTAAAATGCCTATCGGCACCTATTTTTAAAATGCCAATCGGCAACTATATCTGAAATGCCTATCGGCACCTATATCTGAAATGCCTATCGGCACCTATTTTTGAAATGCCTATCGGAAACTACATCTGAAATGCCTATCAGCACCTATATTTGAAATGCCTATCAGCAACCATATCTGAAATGCCTATCGACACCTATATTTAAAATACCTATCGGCTTCTATATCTGAAATGCCTATCAGCACCTATTTTTAAAATGCCAATCGGCATTTATATCTGAAATCCCTATCGGCACCTATTACTAAAATGCCTATCGGCACCAATTTTTGAAATGCCTATCGGAAACTACATCTGAAATGCCTATCAGCACCTATATTTGAAATGCCTATCGGCAACCATATCTGAAATGCCTTTCGGCACCTATATTTGAAATGCCTATCGGCTTCTATATTTGAAATGCCTATCGACACCTATTTTTAAAATGCCAATTGGCAACTATATCTGAAATGCCTATCGGCACCTATATCTGAAATGCCTATCGGTACCTATTTTTGAAATGCCTATCGGAAACTACATCTGAAATGCCTATGAGCACCTATATTTGAAATGCCTATCGGCAACCACATCAGATATGCCTATCGGCACCTATATCTAAAATGCCTTTCGGCATTTATATCTGAAATGCCTATCGGCACCTATATTTTAAATGCCTATCGGCAACTATATCTGATATGCCTATCGGCACCTATATCTGAAATGCCTATCGGTACCTATTTTTGAAATGCCTATCGGAAACTACATCTAAAATGCCTATCGGCACCTTTTTTTAAAATGCCAATCGGCAACTATATCTGAAATGCCTATCGGCACCTATATCTATAATGCCTATCGGCACCTATTTTTGAAATGCCTATCGGAAACTACATCTAAAATGCCTATCGGCACCAATTTTTAAAATACCTATCGGCACCTATATCTGAAATGCCTATCGGTATCTATTTTTGAAATGCCTATCGGAAACTACATCTAAAATGCCTATCGGCACCTATTTTTAAAATGCCAATCGGCAACAATATCTGAAATGCCTATCAGCACCTATATTTGAAATGCCTATCGGCAATCATATCTGAAATGCCTATCGACACCTATATTTGAAATACCTACCAGCTTCTATATCTGAAATGCCTATCGGCACCTATTTTTAAAATGCCAATCGGCAACTATATCTGAAATGCTTATCGGCACCTATATCTGAAATGCCTATCGGCACCATTTTTTGAAATGCCTATCGGAAACTATATCTGGAATGCCTATCAGCATCTATATTTGAAATGCCTATTGGCAAACATATCTGGAATGCCTATCGGCACCTATATTTGAAATGCCTATCGGCTTCTATATCTGAATTGCCTATCGGCACCTATTTTTAAAATGCCTATCGGCAACTATATCTGAAATGCCTATCAGCACCTATATCTGAAATGCCTATCGGCACCAATTTTTGAAAAGCCTATCGGAAACTACATCTGAAATGCCTATCAGCACCTATATTTGAAATGCCTATCGGCAACCATATCTGGAATGCCTATCGGCACCTATATTTGAAATGCCTATCGGCAACCATATCTGAAATGCCTATCGGCACCTATTTTTAAAATGCCAATCGGCAACTATATCTGAAATGCCTATCGACACCTATATCTGAAATGCCTATCGACACCTATATCTGAAATGCCTATCGACACCTATATCTGAAATGCCTATCGACACCTATTTTTGAAATGCCTATCGGAAACTACATCTGAAATGCCTATCAGCACCTATATTTGAAATGCCTATCGGCAACCATATCTGGAATGCCTATCGGCACCTATATTTGAAATGCCTATCGGCTTCTATATCTGAAATGCCTATCGGCACCTATTTTTAAAATGCCAATCGGCAACTATATCTGAAATGCCTATCGGCACCTATATCTGAAATGCCTATCGACACCTATATCTGAAATGCCTATCGACACCCATATCTGAAATGCCTATCGACACCCATATCTGAAATGCCTATCGACACCTATATCTGAAATGCCTATCGACACATATATCTGAAATGCCTATCGACACCTATATCAGAAATGCCTATCGACACCTATATCTGAAATGCCTATCGACCCTTATTTTTGAAATGCCTAACGGAAACTACATCTGAAATGCCTATCAGCACCTATATTTGAAATGCCTATCGGCAACCATATCTGGAATGCCTATCGGCACCTATATTTGAAATGCCTATCGGCTTCTATATCTGAAATGCCTATCGGCACCTATTTTTAAAATGCCAATCGGCAACTATATCTGAAATGCCTATCGGCACCTATTTTTAAAATGCCAATCGGCAACTATATCTGAAATGCCTATCGGCACCTATATCAGAAATGCCTATCGACACCTATATCTGAAATGCCTATCGACACCTATATCTGAAATGCCTATCGATACCTATATCTGAAATGCCTATCGACACCTATATCTGAAATGCCTATCGACACCTATATCTGAAATGCCTATCGACACCTATATCTGAAATGCCTATCGACACCTATTTTTGAAATGCCTATCGGAAACTACATCTGAAATGCCTATCAGCACCTATATTTGAAATGCCTATCGGCAACCATATCTGGAATGCCTATAGGCACCTATATTTGAAATGCCTATCGGCTTCTATATCTGAAATGCCTATCGGCACCTATTTTTAAAATGCCAATCGGCAACTATATCTGAAATGCCTATCAGCACCTATATCTGAAATGCCTATCGACACCTATATCTGAAATGCCTATCGACACCTATATCTGAAATGCCTATCGACACCTATATCTGAAATGCCTATTGACACCTATATCTGAAAAGCCTATCGACACCTATATCTGAAATGCCTATCGACACCTATATCTGAAATGCCTATCGACACCTATATCTGAAATGCCTATCGACACCTATATCTGAAATGCCTATCGACACCTATATCTAAAATGCCTATCGACACCTATATCTGAAATGCCTATCGACACCTATATCTGAAATGCCTATCGACACCTATATCTGAAATGCCTATCGACACCTATATCTGAAATGCCTATCGACACCTATTTTTGAAATGCCTATCGGAAACTACATCTGAAATGCCTATCAGCACCTATATTTGAAATGCCTATCGGCAACCATATCTGGAATGCCTATCGGCACCTATATTTGAAATGCCTATTGGCTTCTATATCTGAAATGCCTATCGGCACCTATTTTTAAAACGCCAATCGGCAACTATATCTGAAATGCCTATCGGCACCTATATCTGAAATGCCTATCGACACCTATATCTGAAATGCCTATCGACACCTATATCTGAAATGCCTATCGACACCTATATCTGAAATGCCTATCGACACCTATATCTGAAATGCCTATCGACACCCATATCTGAAATGCCTATCGACACCTATATCTGAAATGCCTATCGACACCTATATCTGAAATGCCTATCGACACCTATTTTTGAAATGCCTATCGGAAACTACATCTGAAATGCCTATCAGCACCTATATTTGAAATGCCTATCGGCAACCATATCTGGAATGCCTATCGGCACCTATATTTGAAATGCCTATCGACTTCTATATCTGAAATGCCTATCGGCACCTATTTTTTTAAAATGCCAATCGGCAACTATATCTGAAATGCCTATTGGCACCTATATCTGAAATGCCTATCGACACCTATATCTGAAATGCCTATCAACACCTATATCTGAAATGCCTATCGACACCTATATCTGAAATGCCTATCGACACCTTTATCTGAAATGCCTATCGACACCTATATCTGAAATGCCTATCGACACCTATATCTGAAATGCCTATCGACACCTATATCTGAAATGCCTATCGACACCTATTTTTGAAATGTCTATCGGAAACTACATCTGAAATGCCTATCAGCACCTATATTTGAAATGCCTATCGGCAACCATATCTGGAATGCCTATCGGCACCTATATTAGAAATGCCTATCGGCTTCTATATCTGAAATGCCTATCGGCACCTATTTTTAAAATGCCAATCGGCAACTATATCTGAATTGCCTATCGGCACCTATATCTGAAATGCCTATCGACACCAATATCTGAAATGCCTATCGACACCTATATCTGAAATGCCTATCGACACCTATATCTGAAATGCCTATCGACACCTATATCTAAAATGCCTTTCGACACCTATATCTGAAATGCCTATCGAAACCTATATCTGAAATGCCTATCGACACCTATATCTGAAATGCCTATCGACACCTATTTTTGAAATGCCTATCGGAAACTACATCTGAAATGCCTATCAGCACCTATATTTGAAATGCCTATCGGCAACCATATCTGGAATGCCTATCGGCACCTATATTTGAAATGCCTATCGGCTTCTATATCTGAAATGCCTATCGGCACCAATTTATAAAATGCCAATCGGCAACTATATCTGAAATACCTATCGGCACCTATATCTGAAATGCCTATCGACACCTATATCTGAAATGCTTATCGACACCTATATCTATAATGCCTATCGACACCTATATCTGAAATGCCTATCGACACCTATATCTGAAATGCCTATCGACACCTATATCTGAAATGCCTATCGACACCTATATCTGAAATGCCTATCGACACCTATATCTGAAATGCCTATCGACACCTATTTTTGAAATGCCTATCGGAAACTACATCTGAAATGCTTATCAGCACCTATATTTGAAATGCCTATCGGCAACCATATCTGGAATGCCTATCGGCACCTATATTTGAAATGCCTATCGGCTTCTATATCTGAAATGCCTATCGGCACCTTTTTTTAAAATGCCAATCGGCAACTATATCTGAAATGCCTATCGGCACCTATATCTGAAATGCCTATCGACACCTATATCTGAAATGCCTATCGACACCTATATCTGAAATGCCTATCGACACCTATATCTGAAATGCCTATCGACACCTATTTTTGAAATGCCTATCGGAAACTACATCTGAAATGCCTATCAGCACCTATATTTGAAATGCCTATCGGCAACCACATCTGGAATGCCTATCGGCACCTATATTTGAAATGCCTATCGACTTCTATATCTGAAATGCCTATCGGCACCTATTTTTTTAAAATGCCAATCGGCAACTATATCTGAAATGCCTATTGGCACCTATATCTGAAATGCCTATCGACACCTATATCTGAAATGCCTATCAACACCTATATCTGAAATGCCTATCGACACCTATATCTGAAATGCCTATCGACACCTTTATCTGAAATGCCTATCGACACCTATATCTGAAATGCCTATCGACACCTATATCTGAAATGCCTATCGACACCTATATCTGAAATGCCTATCGACACCTATTTTTGAAATGTCTATCGGAAACTACATCTGAAATGCCTATCAGCACCTATATTTAAAATGCCTATCGGCAACCATATCTGGAATGCCTATCGGCACCTATATTAGAAATGCCTATCGGCTTCTATATCTGAAATGCCTATCGGCACCTATTTTTAAAATGCCAATCGGCAACTATATCTGAAATGCCTATCGGCACCTATATCTGAAATGCCTATCGACACCAATATCTGAAATGCCTATCGACACCTATATCTGAAATGCCTATCGACACCTATATCTGAAATGCCTATCGACACCTATATCTAAAGTGCCTTTCGACACCTATATCTGAAATGCCTATCGAAACCTATATCTGAAATGCCTATCGACACCTATATCTGAAATGCCTATCGACACCTATTTTTGAAATGCCTATCGGAAACTACATCTGAAATGCCTATCAGCACCTATATTTGAAATGCCTATCGGCAACCATATCTGGAATGCCTATCGGCACCTATATTTGAAATGCCTATCGGCTTCTATATCTGAAATGCCTATCGGCACCAATTTATAAAATGCCAATCGGCAACTATATCTGAAATGCCTATCGGCACCTATATCTGAAATGCCTATCGACACCTATATCTGAAATGCTTATCGACACCTATATCTATAATGCCTATCGACACCTATATCTGAAATGCCTATCGACACCTATATCTGAAATGCCTATCGACACCTATATCTGAAATGCCTATCGACACCTATATCTGAAATGCCTATCGACACCTATATCTGAAATGCCTATCGACACCTATTTTTGAAATGCCTATCGGAAACTACATCTGAAATGCTTATCAGCACCTATATTTGAAATGCCTATCGGCAACCATATCTGGAATGCCTATCGGCACCTATATTTGAAATGCCTATCGGCTTCTATATCTGAAATGCCTATCGGCACCTTTTTTTAAAATGCCAATCGGCAACTATATCTGAAATGCCTATCGGCACCTATATCTGAAATGCCTATCGACACCTATATCTGAAATGCCTATCGACACCTATATCTGAAATGCCTATCGACACCTATATCTGAAATGCCTATCGACACCTATTTTTGAAATGCCTATCGGAAACTACATCTGAAATGCCTATCAGCACCTATATTTGAAATGCCTATCGGCAACCATATCTGGAATGCCTATCGGCACCTATATTTGAAATGCCTATCGGCTTCTATATCTGAAATGCCTATCGGCACCTATTTTTAAAATGCCAATCGGCAACTATATCTGAAATGCCTATCGGCACCTATATCTGAAATGCCTATCGACACCTATATCTGAAATGCCTATCGACACCTATATCTGAAATGCCTATCGACACCTATTTTTGAAATGCCTATCGGAAACTACATCTGAAATGCCTATCAGCACCTATATTTGAAATGCCTATCGACACCTATATCTGAAATGCCTATCGACACCTATATCTGAAATGCCTATCGACACCTATTTTTGAAATGCCTATCGGAAACTACATCTGAAATGCCTATCAGCACCTATATTTGAAATGCCTATCGGCAACCATATCTGGAATGCCTATCGGCACCTATATTTGAAATGCCTATCGGCTTCTATATCTGAAATGCCTATCGGCACCTATTTTTAAAATGCCAATCGGCAAATATATCTGAAATGCCTATCGGCACCTATATCTGAAATGCCTATCGACACCTATATCTGAAATGCCTATCGACACCTATATCTGAAATGCCTATCGACACCTATATCTGAAATGCCTATCGACACCTATATCTGAAATGCCTATCGACACCTATATCTAAAATGCCTATCGACACCATGCCTATCGACACCTATATCTGAAATGCCTATCGACACCTATGTCTGAAATGCCTATCGCCACCTATTTTTGAAATGCCTATCGGAAACTACATCTAAAATGCCCATCAGCACCTATATTTGAAATGCCTATCGGCAACCATATCTGGAATGCCTATCGGCACATATATTTGAAATGCCTATCGGCTTCTATATCTGAAATGCCTATCGGCACCTATTTTTAAAATGCCAATCGGCAACTATATCTGAAATGCCTATCGGCACCTATATCTGAAATGCCTATCGACACCTATATCTGAAATGCCTATCGACACCTATATCTGAAATGCCTATCGACACCTATATCTGAAATGCCTATCGACACCTATATCTGAAATGCCTATCGACACCTATATCTGAAATGCCTATCGACACCTATATCTGAAATGCCTATCGACACCTATATCTGAAATGCCTATCGACACCTATTTTTGAAATGCCTATCGGAAACTACATCTGGAATGCCTATCAGCACCTATATTTGAAATGCCTATCGGCAACCATATCTGGAATGCCTATCGGCACCTATATTTGAAATGCCTATCGGCTTCTATATCTGAAATGCCTATCGGCACCTATTTTTAAAATGCCTATCGGCACCTATATCTGAAATGCCTATCGACACCTATATCTGAAATGCCTATCGACACCTATATCTGAAATGCCTATCGACACCTATATCTGAAATGCTTATTGACACCTATATCTGAAATGCCTATCGACACCTATATCTGAAATGCCTATCGACACGTATATTTGAAATGCCTATCGGCAACCATATCTGGAATGCCTATCGGCACCTATATTTGAAATGCCTATCGGCTTCTATATCTGAAATACCTATCGGCACCTATTTTTAAAATGCCAATCGGCAACTATATCTGAAATGCCTATCGGCCGCTATATCTGAAATGTTTATCGACACCTATATCTGAAATGCCTATCGACACCTATATCTGAAATGCCTATCGACACCTATATCTGAAATGCCTATCGACACCTATATCTAAAATGCCTATCGACACCTATATCTGAAATGCCTATCGACACCTATATCTGAAATGCCTATCGACACCTATATCTGAAATGCCTATCGACACCTATATCTGAAATGCCTATCGACACCTATTTTTCAAATGCCTATCGGAAACTACATCTGAAATGCCTATCAGCACCTATATTTGAAATGCCTATCGGCAACCATATCTGGAATGCCTATCGGCACCTATATTTGAAATGCCTATTGGCTTCTATATCTGAAATACCTATCGGCACCTATTTTTAAAATGCCAATCGGCAACTATATCTGAAATGCCTATCGGCACCTATATCTGAAATGCCTATCGACACCTATATCTGAAATGCCTATCGACACCTATATCTGAAATGCCTATCGACACCTATATCTGAAATGCCTATCGACACCTATTTTTAAAATGCCTATCGGAAACTACATCTGAAATGCCTATCAGCACCTATATTTGAAATGCCTATCGGCAACCATATCTGGAATGCCTATCGGCACCTATGTTTGAAATGCCTATCGGCTTCTATATCTGAAATGCCTATCGGCACCTATTTTTAAAATGCCAATCGGCAACTATATCTGAAATGCCTATCGGCACCTATATCTGAAATGTTTATCGACACCTATATCTGAAATGCCTATCGACACCTATATCTGAAATGCCTATCGACACCTATATCTGAAATGCCTATCGACACCTATATCTAAAATGCCTATCGACACCTATATCTGAAATGCCTATCGACACCTATATCTGAAATGCCTATCGACACCTATATCTGAAATGCCTATCGACACCTATATCTGAAATGCCTATCGACACCTATTTTTGAAATGCCTATCGGAAACTACATCTGAAATGCCTATCAGCACCTATATTTGAAATGCCTATCGGCAACCATATCTGGAATGCCTATCGGCACCTATATTTGAAATGCCTATTGGCTTCTATATCTGAAATGCCTATCGGCACCTATTTTTAAAACGCCAATCGGCAACTATATCTGAAATGCCTATCGGCACCTATATCTGAAATGCCTATCGACACCTATATCTGAAATGCCTATCGACACCTATATCTGAAATGCCTATCGACACCTATATCTGAAATGCCTATCGACACCTATATATGAAATGCCTATCGACACCCATATCTGAAATGCCTATCGACACCTATATCTGAAATGCCTATCGACACCTATATCTGAAATGCCTATCGACACCTATTTTTGAAATGCCTATCGGAAACTACATCTGAAATGCCTATCAGCACCTATATTTGAAATGCCTATCGGCAACCATATCTGGAATGCCTATCGGCACCTATATTTGAAATGCCTATCGACTTCTATATCTGAAATGCCTATCGGCACCTATTTTTTTAAAATGCCAATCGGCAACTATATCTGAAATGCCTATTGGCACCTATATCTGAAATGCCTATCGACACCTATATCTGAAATGCCTATCAACACCTATATCTGAAATGCCTATCGACACCTATATCTGAAATGCCTATCGACACCTTTATCTGAAATGCCTATCGACACCTATATCTGAAATGCCTATCGACACCTATATCTGAAATGCCTATCGACACCTATATCTGAAATGCCTATCGACACCTATTTTTGAAATGTCTATCGGAAACTACATCTGAAATGCCTATCAGCACCTATATTTGAAATGCCTATCGGCAACCATATCTGGAATGCCTATCGGCACCTATATTAGAAATGCCTATCGGCTTCTATATCTGAAATGCCTATCGGCACCTATTTTTAAAATGCCAATCGGCAACTATATCTGAAATGCCTATCGGCACCTATATCTGAAATGCCTATCGACACCAATATCTGAAATGCCTATCGACACCTATATCTGAAATGCCTATCGACACCTATATCTGAAATGCCTATCGACACCTATATCTAAAATGCCTTTCGACACCTATATCTGAAATGCCTATCGAAACCTATATCTGAAATGCCTATCGACACCTATATCTGAAATGCCTATCGACACCTATTTTTGAAATGCCTATCGGAAACTACATCTGAAATGCCTATCAGCACCTATATTTGAAATGCCTATCGGCAACCATATCTGGAATGCCTATCGGCACCTATATTTGAAATGCCTATCGGCTTCTATATCTGAAATGCCTATCGGCACCAATTTATAAAATGCCAATCGGCAACTATATCTGAAATGCCTATCGGCACCTATATCTGAAATGCCTATCGACACCTATATCTGAAATGCTTATCGACACCTATATCTATAATGCCTATCGACACCTATATCTGAAATGCCTATCGACACCTATATCTGAAATGCCTATCGACACCTATATCTGAAATGCCTATCGACACCTATATCTGAAATGCCTATCGACACCTATATCTGAAATGCCTATCGACACCTATTTTTGAAATGCCTATCGGAAACTACATCTGAAATGCTTATCAGCACCTATATTTGAAATGCCTATCGGCAACCATATCTGGAATGCCTATCGGCACCTATATTTGAAATGCCTATCGGCTTCTATATCTGAAATGCCTATCGGCACCTTTTTTTAAAATGCCAATCGGCAACTATATCTGAAATGCCTATCGGCACCTATATCTGAAATGCCTATCGACACCTATATCTGAAATGCCTATCGACACCTATATCTGAAATGCCTATCGACACCTATATCTGAAATGCCTATCGACACCTATTTTTGAAATGCCTATCGGAAACTACATCTGAAATGCCTATCAGCACCTATATTTGAAATGCCTATCGGCAACCATATCTGGAATGCCTATCGGCACCTATATTTGAAATGCCTATCGGCTTCTATATCTGAAATGCCTATCGGCACCTATTTTTAAAATGCCAATCGGCAACTATATCTGAAATGCCTATCGGCACCTATATCTGAAATGCCTATCGACACCTATATCTGAAATGCCTATCGACACCTATATCTGAAATGCCTATCGACACCTATTTTTGAAATGCCTATCGGAAACTACATCTGAAATGCCTATCAGCACCTATATTTGAAATGCCTATCGACACCTATATCTGAAATGCCTATCGACACCTATATCTGAAATGCCTATCGACACCTATTTTTGAAATGCCTATCGGAAACTACATCTGAAATGCCTATCAGCACCTATATTTGAAATGCCTATCGGCAACCATATCTGGAATGCCTATCGGCACCTATATTTGAAATGCCTATCGGCTTCTATATCTGAAATGCCTATCGGCACCTATTTTTAAAATGCCAATCGGCAAATATATCTGAAATGCCTATCGGCACCTATATCTGAAATGCCTATCGACACCTATATCTGAAATGCCTATCGACACCTATATCTGAAATGCCTATCGACACCTATATCTGAAATGCCTATCGACACCTATATCTGAAATGCCTATCGACACCTATATCTAAAATGCCTATCGACACCATGCCTATCGACACCTATATCTGAAATGCCTATCGACACCTATGTCTGAAATGCCTATCGCCACCTATTTTTGAAATGCCTATCGGAAACTACATCTAAAATGCCCATCAGCACCTATATTTGAAATGCCTATCGGCAACCATATCTGGAATGCCTATCGGCACATATATTTGAAATGCCTATCGGCTTCTATATCTGAAATGCCTATCGGCACCTATTTTTAAAATGCCAATCGGCAACTATATCTGAAATGCCTATCGGCACCTATATCTGAAATGCCTATCGACACCTATATCTGAAATGCCTATCGACACCTATATCTGAAATGCCTATCGACACCTATATCTGAAATGCCTATCGACACCTATATCTGAAATGCCTATCGACACCTATATCTGAAATGCCTATCGACACCTATATCTGAAATGCCTATCGACACCTATATCTGAAATGCCTATCGACACCTATATCTGAAATGCCTATCGACACCTATTTTTGAAATGCCTATCGGAAACTACATCTGGAATGCCTATCAGCACCTATATTTGAAATGCCTATCGGCAACCATATCTGGAATGCCTATCGGCACCTATATTTGAAATGCCTATCGGCTTCTATATCTGAAATGCCTATCGGCACCTATTTTTAAAATGCCTATCGGCACCTATATCTGAAATGCCTATCGACACCTATATCTGAAATGCCTATCGACACCTATATCTGAAATGCCTATCGACACCTATATCTGAAATGCTTATTGACACCTATATCTGAAATGCCTATCGACACCTATATCTGAAATGCCTATCGACACGTATATTTGAAATGCCTATCGGCAACCATATCTGGAATGCCTATCGGCACCTATATTTGAAATGCCTATCGGCTTCTATATCTGAAATGCCTATCGGCACCTATTTTTAAAATGCCAATCGGCAACTATATCTGAAATGCCTATCGGCCGCTATATCTGAAATGTTTATCGACACCTATATCTGAAATGCCTATCGACACCTATATCTGAAATGCCTATCGACACCTATATCTGAAATGCCTATCGACACCTATATCTAAAATGCCTATCGACACCTATATCTGAAATGCCTATCGACACCTATATCTGAAATGCCTATCGACACCTATATCTGAAATGCCTATCGACACCTATATCTGAAATGCCTATCGACACCTATTTTTCAAATGCCTATCGGAAACTACATCTGAAATGCCTATCAGCACCTATATTTGAAATGCCTATCGGCAACCATATCTGGAATGCCTATCGGCACCTATATTTGAAATGCCTATTGGCTTCTATATCTGAAATACCTATCGGCACCTATTTTTAAAATGCCAATCGGCAACTATATCTGAAATGCCTATCGGCACCTATATCTGAAATGCCTATCGACACCTATATCTGAAATGCCTATCGACACCTATACCTGAAATGCCTATCGACACCTATATCTGAAATGCCTATCGACACCTATATCTGAAATGCCTATCGACACCTATATCTGAAATGCCTATCGACACCTATATCTGAAATGCCTATCGACACCTATATCTGAAATGCCTATCGACACTTATTTTTGAAATGCCTATCGGAAACTACATCTGAAATGCCTATCAGCACCTATATTTGAAATGCCTATCGGCAACCATATCTGGAATGCCTATCGGCACCTATATTTGAAATGCCTATCGACTTCTATATCTGAAATGCCTATCGGCACCTATTTTTTTAAAATGCCAATCGGCAACTATATCTGAAATGCCTATCGGCACCTATATCTGAAATGCCTATCGACACCTATATCTGAAATGCCTATCGACACCTATATCTGAAATGCCTATCGACACCTATATCTGAAATGCCTATCGACACCTATATCTGAAATGCCTATCGACACCTATATCTGAAATGCCTATCGACACCTATATCTGAAATGCCTATCGACACCTATATCTGAAATGCCTATCGACACCTATTTTTGAAATGCCTATCGGAAACTACATCTGAAATGCCTATCAGCACCTATATTTGAAATGCCTATCGGCAACCATATCTGGAATGCCTATCGGCACCTATATTAGAAATGCC
>JAVRKA010000899.1:0-41610 GCA_034508555.1 Venustoraphidia nigricollis | reverse complement strand
GATTGGCATTTCAAATATAGGTGCTGATAGGCATTTCAGATGTAGTTTCCGATAGGCATTTCAAAAATAGGTGTCGATAGGCATTTCAGATATAGGTGTCGATAGGCATTTCAGATATAGGTGTCGATAGGCATTTCAGATATAGGTGTCGATAGGCATTTCAGATATAGGTGTCGATAGGCATTTCAGATATAGGTGTCGATAGGCATTTCAATTATAGGTGTCGATAGGCATTTCAGATATAGGTGTCGATAGGCATTTCAGATATAGGTGCCGATAGGCATTTCAGATATAGTTGCCGATTGGCATTTTAAAAATAGGTGCCGATAGGCATTTCAGATATAGAAGCCGATAGGCATTTCAAATATAGGTGCTAATAGGCATTTCAGATGTAGTTTCCGATAGGCATTTCAAAAATAGGTGTCGATAGGCATTTCAGATATAGGTGTCGATAGGCATTTCAGATATAGGTGTCGATAGGCATTTCAGATATAGGTGTCGATAGGCATTTCAGATATAGGTGTCGATAGGCATTTCAGATATAGGTGTCGATAGGCATTTCAGATATAGGTGTCGATAGGCATTTCAAATATAGGTGTCGATAGGCATTTCAGATATAGGTGCCGATAGGCCTTTCAGATATAGTTGCCGATTGGCATTTTAAAAATAGGTGCCGATAGGCATTTCAGATATAGAAGCCGATAGGCATTTCAAATATAGGTGCCGCTAGGCATTCCAGATATGGTTGCCGATAGGCATTTCAAATATAGGTGCTGATAGGCATTTCAGATGTAGTTTCCGATAGGCATTTCAAAAATAGGTGTCGATAGGCATTTCAGATATAGGTGTCGATAGGCATTTCAGATATAGGTGTCGATAGGCATTTCAGATATAGGGGTCGATAGGCATTTCAGATATAGGTGTCGATAGGCATTTCAGATATAGGTGTCGATAGGCATTTCAGATATAGGTGTCGATAGGCATTTCAGATATAGGTGTCGATAGGCATTTCAGATATAGGTGCCGATAGGCATTTCAGATATAGTTGCCGATTGGCATTTTAAAAATAGGTGCCGATAGGCATTTCAGATATAGAAGCCGATAGGCATTTCAAATATAGGTGCCGATAGGCATTCCAGATATGGTTGCCGATAGGCATTTCAAATATAGGTGCTGATAGGCATTTCAGGTGTAATTTCCGATAGGCATTTCAAAAATAGGTGTCGATAGGCATTTCAGATATAGGTGTCGATAGGCATTTCAGATATAGGAATCGATAGGCATTTCAGATATAGGTGCCGATAGGCATTTCAGATATAGTTGCCGATTAGCATTTTAAAAATAGGTGCCGATAGGCATTTCAGATATAGAAGCCGATAGGCATTTCAAATATAGGTGCCGATAGGCATTCCAGATATGGTTGCCGATTGGCATTTCAAATATAGGTGCTGATAGGCATTTCAGATGTAGTTTCCGATAGGCATTTCAAAAATAGGTGTCGATAGGCATTTCAGATATAAGTGTCGATAGGCATTTCAGATATAGGTGTCGATAGGCATTTCAGATATAGGTGTCGATAGGCATTTCAGATATAGGTGTCGATAGGCATTTCAGATATAGGTGTCGATAGGCATTTCAGATATAGGTGTCGATAGGCATTTCAGATATAGGTGTCGATAGGCATTTCAGATATAGGTGCCGATAGGCATTTCAAATATAGTTGCCGATTGGCATTTTAAAAATAGGTGCTGATAGGCATTTCAGATATAGAAGCCGATAGGCATTTCAAATATAGGTGCCGATAGGCATTCCAGATATGGTTGCCGATAGGCATTTCAAATATAGGTGCTGATAGGCATTTCAGATGTAGTTTCCGATAGGCATTTCAAAAATAGGTGTCGATAGGCATTTCAGATATAGGTGTCGATAGGCATTTCAGATATAGGTGTCGATAGGCATTTCAGATATAGGTGTCGATAGGCATTTCAGATATAGGTGTCGATAGGCATTTCAGATATAGGTGTCGATAGGCATTTCAGATATAGGTGTCGATAGGCATTTCAGATATAGGTGTCGATAGGCATTTCAGATATAGGTGCCGATAGGCATTTCAGATATAGTTGCCGATTGGCATTTTAAAAATAGGTGCCGATAGGCATTTTAGATATAGAAGCCGATAGGCATTTCAAATATAGGTGCCGATAGGCATTCCAGATATGGTTGCCGATAGGCATTTCAAATATAGGTGCTGATAGGCATTTCAGATGTAGTTTCCGATAGGCATTTCAAAAATAGGTGTCGATAGGCATTTCAGATATAGGTGTCGATAGGCATTTCAGATATAGGTGTCGATAGGCATTTCAGAAATAGGTGTCGATAGGCATTTCAGATATAGGTGTCGATAGGCTTTTCAGATATAGGTGTCGATAGGCATTTCAGATATAGGTGTCGATAGGCATTTCAGATATAGGTGTCGATAGGCATTTCAGATATAGGTGTCGATAGGCATTTCAGATATAGGTGCCGATAGGCATTTCAGATATAGTTGCCGATTGGCATTTTAAAAATAGGTGCCGATAGGCATTTCAGATATAGAAGCCGATAGGCATTTCAAATATAGGTGCCGATAGGCATTCCAGATATGGTTGCCGATAGGCATTTCAAATATAGGTGCTGATAGGCATTTCAGATGTAGTTTCCGATAGGCATTTCAAAAATAGGTGTCGATAGGCATTTTAGATATAGGTGTCGATAGGCATTTCAGATATAGGTGTCGATAGGCATTTCAGATATAGGTGTCGATAGGCATTTCAGATATAAGTGTCGATAGGCATTTCAGATATAGGTGTCGATGGGCATTTCAGATATAGGTGTCGATAGGCATTTCAGATATAGGTGTCGATAGGCATTTCAGATATAGGTGTCGATAGGCATTTCAGATATAGGTGCCGATAGGCATTTCAGATATAGGTGCCGATAGGCATTTCAGATATAGTTGCCGATTGGCATTTTAAAAATAGGTGCCGATAGGCATTTCCGATATAGAAGCCGATAGGCATTTCAAATATAGGTGCCGATAGGCATTCCAGATATGGTTGCCGATAGGCATTTCAAATATAGGTGCTGATAGGCATTTCAGATGTAGTTTCCGATAGGCTTTTTAAAAATAGGTGTCGATAGGCATTTCAGATATAGGTGTCGATAGGCATTTCAGATATAGGTGTTGATAGGCATTTCAGATATATGTGTCGATAGGCATTTCAGATATAGGTGTCGATAGGCATTTCAGATATAGGTGTCGATTGGCATTTCAGATATAGGTGTCGATAGGCATTTCAGATATAGGTGTCGATAGGCATTTCAGATATAGGTGTCGATAGGCATTTCAGATATAGGTGCCGATAGGCATTTCAGATATAGTTGCCGATTAGCATTTTCAAAATAGGTGCCGATAGGCATTTCAGATATAGAAGCCGATAGGCATTTCAAATATAGGTGCCGATAGGCATTCCAGATATGGTTGCCGATAGGCATTTCAAATATAGGTGCTGAAAGGCATTTCAGATGTAGTTTCCGATAGGCATTTCAAAAATAGGTGTCGATAGGCATTTCAGATATAGGTGTCGATAGGCATTTCAGATATAGGTGTCTATAGGCATTTCAGATATAGGTGTCGATAGGCATTTCAGATATAGGTGTCGATAGGCATTTCAGATATAGGTGTCGATAGGCATTTCAGATATAGGTGTCGATAGGCATTTCAGATATAGGTGTCGATAGGCATTTCAGATATAGGTGCCGATAGGCATTTCAGATATAGTTGCCGATTGGCATTTTAAAAATAGGTGCCGATAGACATTTCAGATATAGAAGCCGATAGGCATTTCAAATATAGGTGCCGATAGGCATTCCAGATATGGTTGCCGATAGGCATTTCAAATATAGGTGCTGATAGGCATTCCAGATGTAGTTTCCGATAGGCATTTCGAAAATAGGTGTCGATAGGCATTTCAGATATAGGTGTCGATAGGCATTTCAGATATAGGTGTCGATAGGCATTTCAGATATAGATGTCGATAGGCATTTCAGATATAGGTGTCGATAGGCATTTCAGATATAGGTGTCGATAGGCATTTCAGATATAGGTGTCGATAGGCATTTCAGATATAGGTGTCGATAGGCATTTCAGATATAGGTGCCGATAGGCATTTCAGATATAGTTGCCGATTGGCATTTTAAAAATAGGTACCGATAGGCATTTCAGATATAGAAGCCGATAGGCATTTCAAATATAGGTGCCGATAGGCATTCCAGATATGGTTGCCGATAGGCATTTCAAATATAGGTGCTGATTGGCATTTCAGATGTAGTTTCCGATAGGCATTTCAAAAATAGGTGCTGATAGGCATTTCAGAAGTAGTTTCCGATAGGCATTTCAAAAATAGGTGTCGATAGGCATTTCAGATATAGGTGTCGATAGGCATTTCAGATATAGGTGTCGATAGGCATTTCAGATATAGGTGTCGATAGGCATTTCAGATATAGGTGTCGATAGGCATTTCAGATATAGGTGTCGATAGGCATTTCAGATATAGGTGTCGATAGGCATTTCAGATATAGGTGTCGATAGGCATTTCAGATATAGGTGCCGATAGGCATTTCAGATATAGTTGCCGATTGGCATTTTAAAAATAGGTGCCGATAGGCATTTTAGATATAGAAGCCGATAGGCATTTCAAATGTAGGTGCCGATAGGCATTCCATATATGGTTGCCGTAAGGCATTTCAAATATAGGTGCTGATAGGCATTTCAGATGTAGTTTCCGATAGGCATTTCAAAAATAGGTGTCGATAGGCATTTCAGATATAGGTGTCGATAGGCATTTCAGATATAGGTGTCGATAGGCATTTCAGATATAGGTGTCGATAGGCATTTCAGATATAAGTGTCGATAGGCATTTCAGATATAGGTGTCGATAGGAATTTCAGATATAGGTGTCGATAGGCATTTCAGATATAGGTGTCGATAGGCAATTCAGATATAGGTGTCGATAGGCATTTCAGATATAGGTGTCGATAGGCATTTCAGATATAGGTGCCGATAGGCATTTCAGATATAGTTGCCGATTGGCATTTTAAAAATAGGTGCCGATAGGCATTTCAGATATAGAAGCCGATAGGCATTTCAAATATAGGTGCCGATAGGCATTCCAGATATGGTTGCCGATAGGCATTTCAAATATAGGTGCTGATAGGCATTTCAGATGTAGTTTCCGATAGGCATTTCAAAAATAGGTGTCGATAGGCATTTCAGATATAGGTGTCGATAGGCATTTCAGATATAGGTGTCGATAGGCATTTCAGATATAGGTGTCGATAGGCATTTCAGATATAGGTGTCGATAGGCATTTCAGATATAGGTGTCGATTGGCATTTCAGATATAGGTGTCGATAGGCATTTCAGATATAGGTGTCGATAGGCATTTCAGATATAGGTGTCGATAGGCATTTCAGATATAGGTGCCGATAGGCATTTCAGATATAGTTGCCGATTAGCATTTTAAAAATAGGTGCCGATAGGCATTTCAGATATAGAAGCCGATAGGCATTTCAAATATAGGTGCCGATAGGCATTCCAGATATGGTTGCCGATAGGCATTTCAAATATAGGTGCTGAAAGGCTTTTCAGATGTAGTTTCCGATAGGCATTTCAAAAATAGGTGTCGATAGGCATTTCAAATATAGGTGTCGATAGGCATTTCAGATATAGGTGTCTATAGGCATTTCAGATATAGGTGTCGATAGGCATTTCAGATATAGGTGCCGATAGGCATTTCAGATATAGTTGCCGATTGGCATTTTAAAAATAGGTGCCGATAGGCATTTCAGATATAGAAGCCGATAGGCATTTCAAATATAGGCGCCGATAGGCATTCCAGATATGGTTGCCGATAGGCATTTCAAATATAGGTGCTGATAGGCATTTCAGATGTAGTTTCCGATAGGCATTTCAAAAATAGGTGTCGATAGGCATTTCAGATATAGGTGTCGATAGGCATTTCAGATATAGGTGTCGATAGGCATTTCAGATATAGGTGTCGATAGGCATTTCAGATATAGGTGTCGATAGGCATTTCAGATATAGGTGTCGATAGGCATTTCAGATATAGGTGTCGATAGGCATTTCAGATATAGGTGTCGATAGGCATTTCAGATATAGGTGCCGATAGGCATTTCAGATATAGTTGCCGATTGGCATTTTAAAAATAGGTGCCGATAGGCATTTCAGATATAGAAGCCGATAGGCATTTCAAATATAGGTGCTGATAGGCATTTCAGATGTAGTTTCCGATAGGCATTTCAAAAATAGGTGTCGATAGGCATTTCAGATATAGGTGTCGATAGGCATTTCAGATATAGGTGTCGATAGGCATTTCAGATATAGGTGTCGATAGGCATTTCAGATATAGGTGTCGATAGGCATTTCAGATATAGGTGTCGATAGGCATTTCAGATATAGGTGTCGATAGGCATTTCAGATATAGGTGTCGATAGGCATTTCAGATATAGGTGCCGATAGGCATTTCAGATATAGTTGCCGATTGGCATTTTAAAAATAGGTGCCGATAGGCATTTCAGATATAGAAGCCGATAGGCATTTCAAATATAGGTGCCGCTAGGCATTCCAGATATGGTTGCCGATAGGCATTTCAAATATAGGTGCTGATAGGCATTTCAGATGTAGTTTCCGATAGGCATTTAAAAAATAGGTGTCGATAGGCATTTCAGATATAGGTGTCGATAGGCATTTCAGATATAGGTGTCGATAGGCATTTCAGATATAGGGGTCGATAGGCATTTCAGATATAGGTGTCGATAGGCATTTTAGATATAGGTGTCGATAGGCATTTCAGATATAGTTGCCGATTGGCATTTTAAAAATAGGTGCCGATAGGCATTTCAGATATAGAAGCCGATAGGCATTTCAAATATAGGTGCCGATAGGCATTCCAGATATGGTTGCCGATAGGCATTTCAAATATAGGTGCTGATAGGCATTTCAGATGTAATTTCCGATAGGCATTTCAAAAATAGGTGTCGATAGGCATTTCAGATATAGGTGTCGATAGGCATTTCAGATATAGGTGTCGATAGGCATTTCAGATATAGGTGCCGATAGGCATTTCAGATATAGTTGCCGATTAGCATTTTAAAAATAGGTGCCGATAGGCATTTCAGATATAGAAGCCGATAGGCATTTCAAATATAGGTGCCGCTAGGCATTCCAGATATGGTTGCCGATAGGCATTTCAAATATAGGTGCTGATAGGCATTTCAGATGTAGTTTCCGATAGGCATTTAAAAAATAGGTGTCGATAGGCATTTCAGATATAGGTGTCGATAGGCATTTCAGATATAGGTGTCGATAGGCATTTCAGATATAGGGGTCGATAGGCATTTCAGATATAGGTGTCGATAGGCATTTTAGATATAGGTGTCGATAGGCATTTCAGATATAGTTGCCGATTGGCATTTTAAAAATAGGTGCCGATAGGCATTTCAGATATAGAAGCCGATAGGCATTTCAAATATAGGTGCCGATAGGCATTCCAGATATGGTTGCCGATAGGCATTTCAAATATAGGTGCTGATAGGCATTTCAGATGTAATTTCCGATAGGCATTTCAAAAATAGGTGTCGATAGGCATTTCAGATATAGGTGTCGATAGGCATTTCAGATATAGGTGTCGATAGGCATTTCAGATATAGGTGCCGATAGGCATTTCAGATATAGTTGCCGATTAGCATTTTAAAAATAGGTGCCGATAGGCATTTCAGATATAGAAGCCGATAGGCATTTCAAATATAGGTGCCGATAGGCATTCCAGATATGGTTGCCGATTGGCATTTCAAATATAGGTGCTGATAGGCATTTCAGATGTAGTTTCCGATAGGCATTTCAAAAATAGGTGTCGATAGGCATTTCAGATATAGGTGTCGATAGGCATTTCAGATATAGGTGTCGATAGGCATTTCAGATATAGGTGTCGATAGGCATTTCAGATATAGGTGTCGATAGGCATTTCAGATATAGGTGTCGATAGGCATTTCAGATATAGGTGTCGATAGGCATTTCAGATATAGGTGTCGATAGGCATTTCAGATATAGGTGCCGATAGGCATTTCAGATATAGTTGCCGATTGGCATTTTAAAAATAGGTGCCGATAGGCATTTCAGATATAGAAGCCGATAGGCATTTCAAATATAGGTGCCGATAGGCATTCCAGATATGGTTGCCGATAGGCATTTCAAATATAGGTGCTGATAGGCATTTCAGATGTAGTTTCCGATAGGCATTTCAAAAATAGGTGTCGATAGGCATTTCAGATATAGGTGTCGATAGGCATTTCAATATAGGTGTCGATAGGCATTTCAGATATAAGTGTCGATAGGCATTTCAGATATAGGTGTCGATAGGCATTTCAGATATAGGTGTCGATAGGCATTTCAGATATAGGTGTCGATAGGCATTTCAGATATAGGTGTCGATAGGCATTTCAGATATAGGTGCCGATAGGCATTTCAGATATAGTTGCCGATTGGCATTTTAAAAATAGGTGCCGATAGGCATTTCAGATATAGAAGCCGATAGGCATTTCAAATATAGGTGCCGATAGGCATTCCAGATATGGTTGCCGATAGGCATTTCAAATATAGGTGCTGATAGGCATTTCAGATGTAGTTTCCGATAGGCATTTCAAAAATAGGTGTCGATAGGCATTTCAGATATAGGTGTCGATAGGCATTTCAGATATAGGTGTCGATAGGCATTTCAGAAATAGGTGTCGATAGGCATTTCAGATATAGGTGTCGATAGGCATTTCAGATATAGGTGTCGATAGGCATTTCAGATATAGGTGTCGATAGGCATTTCAGATATAGGTGTCGATAGGCATTTCAGATATAGGTGTCGATAGGCATTTCAGATATAGGTGCCGATAGGCATTTCAGATATAGTTGCCGATTGGCATTTTAAAAATAGGTGCCGATAGGCATTTCAGATATAGAAGCCGATAGGCATTTCAAATATAGGTGCCGATAGGCATTCCAGATATGGTTGCCGATAGGCATTTCAAATATAGGTGCTGATAGGCATTTCAGATGTAGTTTCCGATAGGCATTTCAAAAATAGGTGTCGATAGGCATTTCAGATATAGGTCTCGATAGGCATTTCAGATATAGGTGTCGATAGGCATTTCAGATATAGGTGTCGATAGGCATTTCAGATATAAGTGTCGATAGGCATTTCAGATATAGGTGTCGATAGGAATTTCAGATATAGGTGTCGATAGGCATTTCAGATATAGGTGTCGATAGGCATTTCAGATATAGGTGTCGATAGGCATTTCAGATATAGTTGCCGATTGGCATTTTAAAAATAGGTGCCGATAGGCATTTCAGATATAGAAGCCGATAGGCATTTCAAATATAGGTGCCGATAGGCATTCCAGATATGGTTGCCGATAGGCATTTCAAATATAGGTGCTGATAGGCATTTCAGATGTAGTTTCCGATAGGCATTTCAAAAATAGGTGTCGATAGGCATTTCAGATATAGGTGTCGATAGGCATTTCAGATATAGGTGTCGATAGGCATTTCAGATATAGGTGTCGATAGGCATTTCAGATATAGGTGTCGATAGGCATTTCAGATATAGGTGTCGATTGGCATTTCAGATATAGGTGTCGATAGGCATTTCAGATATAGGTGTCGATAGGCATTTCAGATATAGGTGTCGATAGGCATTTCAGATATAGGTGCCGATAGGCATTTCAGATATAGTTGCCGATTAGCATTTTAAAAATAGGTGCCGATAGGCATTTCAGATATAGAAGCCGATAGGCATTTCAAATATAGGTGCCGATAGGCATTCCAGATATGGTTGCCGATAGGCATTTCAAATATAGGTGCTGAAAGGCATTTCAGATGTAGTTTCCGATAGGCATTTCAAAAATAGGTGTCGATAGGCATTTCAAATATAGGTGTCGATAGGCATTTCAGATATAGGTGTCTATAGGCATTTCAGATATAGGTGTCGATAGGCATTTCAGATATAGGTGTCGATAGGCATTTCAGATATAGGTGTCGATAGGCATTTCAGATATAGGTGTCGATAGGCATTTCAGATATAGGTGTCGATAGGCATTTCAGATATAGGTGCCGATAGGCGGTTCAGATATAGTTGCCGATTGGCATTTTAAAAATAGGTGCCGATAGGCATTTCAGATATAGAAGCCGATAGGCATTTCAAATATAGGTGCCGATAGGCATTATAGATATGGTTGCCGATAGGCATTTCAAATATAGGTGCTGATAGGCATTTCAGATGTAGTTTCCGATAGGCATTTCGAAAATAGGTGTCGATAGGCATTTCAGATATAGGTGTCGATAGGCATTTCAGATATAGGTGTCGATAGGCATTTCAGATATAGGTGTCGATAGGCATTTCAGATATAGGTGTCGATAGGCATTTCAGATATAGGTGTCGATAGGCATTTCAGATATAGGTGTCGATAGGCATTTCAGATATAGGTGTCGATAGGCATTTCAGATATAGGTGCCGATAGGCATTTCAGATATAGTTGCCGATTGGCATTTTAAAAATAGGTACCGATAGGCATTTCAGATATAGAAGCCGATAGGCATTTCAAATATAGGTGCCGATAGGCATTCCAGATATGGTTGCCGATAGGCATTTCAAATATAGGTGCTGATAGGCATTTCAGATGTAGTTTCCGATAGGCATTTCAAAAATAGGTGTCGATAGGCATTTCAGATATAGGTGTCGATAGGCATTTCAGATATAGGTGTCGATAGGCATTTCAGATATAGGTGTCGATAGGCATTTCAGATATAGGTGTCGATAGGCATTTCAGATATAGGTGTCGATAGGCATTTCAGATATAGGTGCCGATAGGCATTTCAGATATAGTTGCCGATTGGCATTTTAAAAATAGGTGCCGATAGGCATTTCAGATATAGAAGCCGATAGGCATTTCAAATATAGGTGCCGATAGGCATTCCAGATATGGTTGCCGATAGGCATTTCAAATATAGGTGCTGATAGGCATTTCAGATGTAGTTTCCGATAGGCATTTCAAAAATAGGTGTCGATAGGCATTTCAGATATAGGTGTCGATAGGCATTTCAGATATAGGTGTCGATAGGCATTTCAGATATAGGTGTCGATAGGCATTTCAGATATCGGTGTCGATAGGCATTTCAGATATAGGTGTCGAAAAGCATTTCAGATATAGGTGTCGATAGGCATTTCAGATATAGGTGTCGATAGGCATTTCAGATATAGGTGCCGATAGGCATTTCAGATATAGTTGCCGATTGGCATTTTAAAAATAGGTGCCGATAGGCATTTCAGATATAGAAGCCGATAGGCATTTCAAATATAGGCGCCGATAGGCATTCCAGATATTGTTGCCGATAGGCATTTCAAATATAGGTGCTAATAGGCATTTCAGATGTAGTTTCCGATAGGCATTTCAAAAATAGGTGTCGATAGGCATTTCAGATATAGGTGTCGATAGGCATTTCAGATATAGGTGTCGATAGGCATTTCAGGTATAGGTGTCGATAGGCATTTCAGATATAGGTGTCGATAGGCATTTCAGATATAGGTGTCGATAGGCATTTCAGATATAAGTGCCGATAGGCATTTCAGATATAGTTGCCGATTGGCATTTTAAAAATAGGTGCCGATAGGCATTTCAGATATAGAGGCCGATAGGCATTTCAAATATAGGTGCCGATAGGCATTCCAGATATGGTTGCCGATAGGCATTTCAAATATAGGTGCTGATAGGCAATTTAGATGTAGTTTCCGATAGGCATCTCAAAAATAGGTGTCGATAGACATTTTAGATATAGGTGTCGATAGGCATTTCAGATATAGGTGTCGATAGGCATTTCAGATATAGGTGTCGATAGGCATTTCAGATATCGGTGTCGATAGGCATTTCAGATATAGGTGCCGATAGGCATTTCAGATATAGTTGCCGATTGGCATTTTAAAAATAGGTGCCGATAGGCATTTCAGATATAGAAGCCGATAGGCATTTCAAATATAGGTGCCGATAGGCATTCCAGATATGGTTGCCGATAGGCATTTCAAATATAGGTGCTGATAGGCATTTCAGATGTAGTTTCCGATAGGCATTTCAAAAATAGGTGTCGATAGGCATTTCAGATATAGGTGTCGATAGGCATTTCAGATATAAGTGTCGATAGGCATTTCAGATATAGGTGTCGATAGGCATTTCAGATATAGGTGTCGATAGGCATTTCAGATATAGGTGTCGATAGGCATTTCAGATATAGGTGTCGATAGGCATTTCAGATATAGGTGCCGATAGGCATTTCAGATATAATTGCCGATTGGCATTTTAAAAATAGGTGCCGATAGGCATTTCAGATATAGGAGCCGATAGGCATTTCAAATATAGGTGCCGATAGGCATTCCAGATATGGTTGCCGATAGACAATTCAAATATAGGTGCTGATAGGCATTTCAGATGTAGTTTCCGATAGGCATTTCAAAAATAGGTGTCGATAGGCATTTCAGATATAGGTGTCGATAGGCATTTCAGATATGGGTGTCGATAGGCATTTCAGATATAGGTGTCGATAGGCATTTCAGATATAGGTGTCGATAGGCATTTCAGATATAGGTGTCGATAGGCATTTCAGATATAGGTGTCGATAGGCATTTCAGATATAGGTGTCGATAGGCATTTCAGATATAGGTGCCGATAGGCATTTCAGATATAGTTGCCGATTGGCATTTTAAAAATAGGTGCCGATAGGCATTTCAGATATAGAAGCCGATAGGCATTTCAAATATAGGCGCCGATAGGCACTCCAGATATGGTTGCCGATAGGCATTTCAAATATAGGTGCTGATAGGCATTTCAGATGTAGTTTCCGATAGGCATTTCAAAAATAGGTGTCGATAGGCATTTCAGATATAGGTGTCGATAGGCATTTCAGATATAGGTGTCGATAGGCATTTCAGATATAGGTGTCGATAGGCATTTCAGATATAGGTGTCGATAGGCATTTCAGATATAGGTGTCGATAGGCATTTCAGATATAGGTGTCGATAGGCATTTCAGATATAGGTGTCGATAGGCATTTCAGATATAGGTGTCGATAGGCATTTCAGATATAGGTGTCGATAGGCATTTCAGATATAGGTGTCGATAGGCATTTCAGATATAGGTGCCGATAGGCATTCCAGATATGGTTGCCGATAGGCATTTCAAATATAGGTGCTGATTGGCATTTCAGATGTAGTTTCCGATAGGCATTTCAAAAATAGGTGCTGATAGGCATTTCAGAAGTAGTTTCCGATAGGCATTTCAAAAATAGGTGTCGATAGGCATTTCAGATATAGGTGTCGATAGGCATTTCAGATATAGGTGTCGATAGGCATTTCAGATATAGGTGTCGATAGGCATTTCAGATATAGGTGTCGATAGGCATTTCAGATATAGGTGTCGATAGGCATTTCAGATATAGGTGTCGATAGGCATTTCAGATATAGGTGTCGATAGGCATTTCAGATATAAGTGTCGATAGGCATTTCAGATATAGGTGCCGATAGGCATTTCAGATATAGTTGCCGATTGGCATTTTAAAAATAGGTGCCGATAGGCATTTTAGATATAGAAGCCGATGAGGCATTTCAAATGTAGGTGCCGATAGGCATTCCATATATGGTTGCCGTTAGGCATTTCAAATATAGGTGCTGATAGGCATTTCAGATGTAGTTTCCGATAGGCATTTCAAAAATAGGTGTCGATAGGCATTTCAGATATAAGTGTCGATAGGCATTTCAGATATAGGTGTCGATAGGCATTTCAGATATAGGTGTCGATAGGCATTTCAGATATAGGTGCCGATAGGCATTTCAGATATAGTTGCCGATTGGCATTTTAAAAATAAGTGCCGATAGGCATTTCAGATATAGAAGCCGATAGGCATTTCAAATATAGGTGCCGATAGGCATTCCAGATATGGTTGCCGATAGGCATTTCAAATATAGGTGCTGATAGGCATTTCAGATGTAGTTTCCGATAGGCATTTCAAAAATAGGTGTCGATAGGCATTTCAGATATAGGTGTCGATAGGCATTTCAGATATAGGTGTCGATAGGCATTTCAGATATAGGTGTCGATAGGCATTTCAGATATAGTTGTCGATAGGCATTTCAGATATAGGTGTCGATAGGCATTTCAGATATAGTTGTCGATAGGCATTTCAGATATAGGTGTCGATAGGCATTTCAGATATAGGTGTCTATAGGCATTTCAGATATAGGTGTCGATAGGCATTTCAGATATAGGGGTCGATAGTCATTTCAGATATAGTTGCCGATTGGCATTTTAAAAATAGGTGCCGATAGGCATTTCAGATATAGAAGCCGATAGGCATTTCAAATATAGGTGCCGATAGGCATTCCAGATATGGTTGCCGATAGGCATTTCAAATATAGGTGCTGATAGGCATTTCAGATGTAGTTTCCGATAGGCATTTCAAAAATAGGTGTCGATAGGCATTTCAGATATAGGTGTCGATAGGCATTTCAGATATAGTTGTCGATAGGCATTTCAGATATAGGTGTCGATAGGCATTTCAGATATAGGTGTCGATAAGCATTTCAGATATAGGTGCCGATAGGCATTTCAGATATAGTTGCCGATTGGCATTTTAAAAATAGGTGCCGATAGGCATTTCAGATATAGAAGCCGATAGGCATTTCAAATATAGGTGCCGATAGGCATTCCAGATATGGTTGCCGATAGGCATTTCAAATATAGGTGCTGATAGGCATTTCAGATGTAGTTTCCGATAGGCATTTCAAAAATAGGTGTCGATAGGCATTTCAGATATAGGTGTCGATAGGCATTTCAGATATAGGTGTCGATAGGCATTTCAGATATAGGTGTCGATAGGCATTTCAGATATAGGTGTCGATTGGCATTTCAGATATAGGTGTCGATAGGCATTTCAGATATAGGTGTCGATAGGCATTTCAGATATAGGTGTCGATAGGCATTTCAGATATAGGTGTCGATAGGCATTTCAGATATAGGTGCCGATAGGCATTTCAGATATAGTTGCCGATTGGCATTTTAAAAATAGGTGCCGATAGGCATTTCAGATATAGAAACCGATAGGCATTTCAAATATAGGTGCCGATAGGCATTCCAGATATGGTTGCCGATAGGCATTTCAAATATAGGTGCTGATAGGCATTTCAGATGTAGTTTCCGATAGGCATTTCAAAAATAGGTGTCGATAGGCATTTCAGATATAGGTGTCGATAAGCATTTCAGATATAGGTGTCGATAGGCATTTCAGATATAGGGGTCGATAGGCATTTCAGATATAGGTGTCGATAGGCATTTCAGATATAGGTGTCGATAGGCATTTCAGATATAGGTGTCGATAGGCATTTCAGATATAGGTGTCGATAGGCATTTCAGATATAGGTGCCGATAGGCATTTCAGATATAGTTGCCGATTGGCATTTTAAAAATAGGTGCCGATAGGCATTTCAGATATAGAAGCCGATAGCCATTTCAAATATAGGTGCCGATAGGCATTCCAGATATGGTTGCCGATAGGCATTTCAAATATAGGTGCTGATAGGCATTTCAGATGTAATTTCCGATAGGCATTTCAAAAATAGGTGTCGATAGGCATTTCAGATATAGGTGTCGATAGGCATTTCAGATATAGGTGTCGATAGGCATTTCAGATATAGGTGCCGATAGGCATTTCAGATATAGTTGCCGATTAGCATTTTAAAAATAGGTGCCGATAGGCATTTCAAATATAGGTGCCGATAGGCATTCCAGATATGGTTGCCGATTGGCATTTCAAATATAGGTGCTGATAGGCATTTCAGATGTAGTTTCCGATAGGCATTTCAAAAATAGGTGTCGATAGGCATTTCAGATATAGGTGTCGATAGGCATTTCAGATATAGGTGTCGATAGGCATTTCAGATATAGGTGTCGATAGGCATTTCAGATATAGGTGTCGATAGGCATTTCAGATATAGGTGTCGATAGGCATTTCAGATATAGGTGTCGATAGGCATTTCAGATATAGGTGTCGATAGGCATTTCAGATATAGGTGCCGATAGGCATTTCAGATATAGTTGCCGATTGGCATTTTAAAAATAGGTGCCGATAGGCATTTCAGATATAGAAGCCGATAGGCATTTCAAATATAGGTGCTGATAGGCATTTAAGATGTAGTTTCCGATAGGCATTTCAAAAATAGGTGTCGATAGGCATTTCAGATATAGGTGTCGATAGGCATTTCAGATATAGGTGTCGATAGGCATTTCAGATATAGGTGTCGATAGGCATTTCAGATATAGGTGTCGATAGGCATTTCAGATATAGGTGTCGATAGGCATTTCAGATATAGGTGTCGATAGGCATTTCAGATATAGGTGTCGATAGGCATTTCAGATATAGGTGTCGATAGGCATTTCAGATATAGGTGTCGATAGGCATTTCAGATATAGGTGTCGATAGGCATTTCAGATATAGGTGTCGATAGGCATTTCAGATATAGGTGTCGATAGGCATTTCAGATATAGGTGTCGATAGGCATTTCAGATATAGGTGTCGATAGGCATTTCAGATATAGGTGTCGATAGGCATTTCAGATATAGGTGTCGATAGGCATTTCAGATATAGGTGTCGATAGGCATTTCAGATATAGGTGTCGATAGGCATTTCAGATATAGGTGTCGATAGGCATTTCAGATATAGGTGTCGATAGGCATTTCAGATATAGGTGTCGATAGGCATTTCAGATATAGGTGTCGATAGGCATTTCAGATATAGGTGCCGATAGGCATTTCAGATATAGTTGCCGATTGGCATTTTAAAAATAGGTGCCGATAGACATTTCAGATATAGAAGCCGATAGGCATTTCAAATATAGGTGCCGATAGGCATTCCAGATATGGTTGCCGATAGGCATTTCAAATATAGGTGCTGATAGGCATTTCAGATGTAGTTTCCGATAGGCATTTCGAAAATAGGTGTCGATAGGCATTTCAGATATAGGTGTCGATAGGCATTTCAGATATAGGTGTCGATAGGCATTTCAGATATAGGTGTCGATAGGCATTTCAGATATAGGTGTCGATAGGCATTTCAGATATAGGTGTCGATAGGCATTTCAGATATAGGTGTCGATAGGCATTTCGATATAGGTGCCGATAGGCATTTCAGATATAGTTGCCGATTGGCATTTTAAAAATAGGTACCGATAGGCATTTCAGATATAGAAGCCGATAGGCATTTCAAATATAGGTGCCGATAGGCATTCCAGATATGGTTGCCGATAGGCATTTCAAATATAGGTGCTGATAGGCATTTCAGATGTAGTTTCCGATAGGCATTTCAAAAATAGGTGTCGATAGGCATTTCAGATATAGGTGTCGATAGGCATTTCAGATATAGGTGTCGATAGGCATTTCAGATATAGGTGTCGATAGGCATTTCAGATATAGGTGTCGATAGGCATTTCAGATATAGGTGTCGATAGGCATTTCAGATATAGGTGCCGATAGGCATTTCAGATATAGTTGCCGATTGGCATTTTAAAAATAGGTGCCGATAGGCATTTAGATATAGAAGCCGATAGGCATTTCAAATATAGGTGCCGATAGGCATTCCAGATATGGTTGCCGATAGGCATTTCAAATATAGGTGCTGATAGGCATTTCAGATGTAGTTTCCGATAGGCATTTCAAAAATAGGTGTCGATAGGCATTTCAGATATAGGTGTCGATAGGCATTTCAGATATAGGTGTCGATAGGCATTTCAGATATAGGTGTCGATAGGCATTTCAGATATCGGTGTCGATAGGCATTTCAGATATAGGTGTCGAAAAGCATTTCAGATATAGGTGTCGATAGGCATTTCAGATATAGGTGTCGATAGGCATTTCAGATATAGGTGCCGATAGGCATTTCAGATATAGTTGCCGATTGGCATTTTAAAAATAGGTGCCGATAGGCATTTCAGATATAGAAGCCGATAGGCATTTCAAATATAGGCGCCGATAGGCATTCCAGATATTGTTGCCGATAGGCATTTCAAATATAGGTGCTAATAGGCATTTCAGATGTAGTTTCCGATAGGCATTTCAAAAATAGGTGTCGATAGGCATTTCAGATATAGGTGTCGATAGGCATTTCAGATATAGGTGTCGATAGGCATTTCAGGTATAGGTGTCGATAGGCATTTCAGATATAGGTGTCGATAGGCATTTCAGATATAGGTGTCGATAGGCATTTCAGATATAAGTGCCGATAGGCATTTCAGATATAGTTGCCGATTGGCATTTTAAAAATAGGTGCCGATAGGCATTTCAGATATAGAGGCCGATAGGCATTTCAAATATAGGTGCCGATAGGCATTCCAGATATGGTTGCCGATAGGCATTTCAAATATAGGTGCTGATAGGCATTTCAGATGTAGTTTCCGATAGGCATCTCAAAAATAGGTGTCGATAGGCATTTTAGATATAGGTGTCGATAGGCATTGCAGATATAGGTGTCGATAGGCATTTCAGATATAGGTGTCGATAGGCATTTCAGATATCGGTGTCGATAGGCATTTCAGATATAGGTGCCGATAGGCATTTCAGATATAGTTGCCGATTGGCATTTTAAAAATAGGTGCCGATAGGCATTTCAGATATAGAAGCCGATAGGCATTTCAAATATAGGTGCCGATAGGCATTCCAGATATGGTTGCCGATAGGCATTTCAAATATAGGTGCTGATAGGCATTTCAGATGTAGTTTCCGATAGGCATTTCAAAAATAGGTGTCGATAGGCATTTCAGATATAGGTGTCGATAGGCATTTCAGATATAAGTGTCGATAGGCATTTCAGATATAGGTGTCGATAGGCATTTCAGATATAGGTGTCGATAGGCATTTCAGATATAGGTGTCGATAGGCATTTCAGATATAGGTGTCGATAGGCATTTCAGATATAGGTGCCGATAGGCATTTCAGATATAATTGCCGATTGGCATTTTAAAAATAGGTGCCGATAGGCATTTCAGATATAGGAGCCGATAGGCATTTCAAATATAGGTGCCGATAGGCATTATAGATATGGTTGCCGATAGACAATTCAAATATAGGTGCTGATAGGCATTTCAGATGTAGTTTCCGATAGGCATTTCAAAAATAGGTGTCGATAGGCATTTCAGATATAGGTGTCGATAGGCATTTCAGATATGGGTGTCGATAGGTATTTCAGATATAGGTGTCGATAGGCATTTCAGATATAGGTGTCGATAGGCATTTAAGATATAGGTGTCGATAGGCATTTCAGATATAGGTGTCGATAGGCATTTCAGATATAGGTGTCGATAGGCATTTCAGATATAGGTGCCGATAGGCATTTCAGAATTAGTTGCCGATTGGCATTTTAAAAATAGGTGCCGATAGGCATTTCAGATATAGAAGCCGATAGGCATTTCAAATATAGGTGCCGATAGGCATTCCAGATATGGTTGCCGATAGGCATTTCAAATATAGGTGCTGATAGGCATTTCAGATGTAGTTTCCGATAGGCATTTCAAAAATAGGTGTCGATAGGCATTTCAGATATAGGTGTCGATAGGCATTTCAGATATAGGTGTCGATAGGCATTTCAGATATAGGTGTCGATAGGCATTTCAGATATCGGTGTCGATAGGCATTTCAGATATAGGTGTCGAAAAGCATTTCAGATATAGGTGTCGATAGGCATTTCAGATATAGGTGTCGATAGGCATTTCAGATATAGGTGCCGATAGGCATTTCAGATATAGTTGCCGATTGGCATTTTAAAAATAGGTGCCGATAGGCATTTCAGATATAGAAGCCGATAGGCATTTCAAATATAGGCGCCGATAGGCATTCCAGATATTGTTGCCGATAGGCATTTCAAATATAGGTGCTAATAGGCATTTCAGATGTAGTTTCCGATAGGCATTTCAAAAATAGGTGTCGATAGGCATTTCAGATATAGGTGTCGATAGGCATTTCAGATATAGGTGTCGATAGGCATTTCAGGTATAGGTGTCGATAGGCATTTCAGATATAGGTGTCGATAGGCATTTCAGATATAGGTGTCGATAGGCATTTCAGATATAAGTGCCGATAGGCATTTCAGATATAGTTGCCGATTGGCATTTTAAAAATAGGTGCCGATAGGCATTTCAGATATAGAGGCCGATAGGCATTTCAAATATAGGTGCCGATAGGCATTCCAGATATGGTTGCCGATAGGCATTTCAAATATAGGTGCTGATAGGCATTTCAGATGTAGTTTCCGATAGGCATCTCAAAAATAGGTGTCGATAGGCATTTTAGATATAGGTGTCGATAGGCATTGCAGATATAGGTGTCGATAGGCATTTCAGATATAGGTGTCGATAGGCATTTCAGATATCGGTGTCGATAGGCATTTCAGATATAGGTGCCGATAGGCATTTCAGATATAGTTGCCGATTGGCATTTTAAAAATAGGTGCCGATAGGCATTTCAGATATAGAAGCCGATAGGCATTTCAAATATAGGTGCCGATAGGCATTCCAGATATGGTTGCCGATAGGCATTTCAAATATAGGTGCTGATAGGCATTTCAGATGTAGTTTCCGATAGGCATTTCAAAAATAGGTGTCGATAGGCATTTCAGATATAGGTGTCGATAGGCATTTCAGATATAAGTGTCGATAGGCATTTCAGATATAGGTGTCGATAGGCATTTCAGATATAGGTGTCGATAGGCATTTCAGATATAGGTGTCGATAGGCATTTCAGATATAGGTGTCGATAGGCATTTCAGATATAGGTGCCGATAGGCATTTCAGATATAATTGCCGATTGGCATTTTAAAAATAGGTGCCGATAGGCATTTCAGATATAGGAGCCGATAGGCATTTCAAATATAGGTGCCGATAGGCATTATAGATATGGTTGCCGATAGACAATTCAAATATAGGTGCTGATAGGCATTTCAGATGTAGTTTCCGATAGGCATTTCAAAAATAGGTGTCGATAGGCATTTCAGATATAGGTGTCGATAGGCATTTCAGATATGGGTGTCGATAGGTATTTCAGATATAGGTGTCGATAGGCATTTCAGATATAGGTGTCGATAGGCATTTAAGATATAGGTGTCGATAGGCATTTCAGATATAGGTGTCGATAGGCATTTCAGATATAGGTGTCGATAGGCATTTCAGATATAGGTGCCGATAGGCATTTCAGAATTAGTTGCCGATTGGCATTTTAAAAATAGGTGCCGATAGGCATTTCAGATATAGAAGCCGATAGGCATTTCAAATATAGGCGCCGATAGGCATTCCAGATATGGTTGCCGATAGGCATTTCAAATATAGGTGCTGATAGGCATTTCAGATGTAGTTTCCGATAGGCATTTCAAAAATAGGTGTCGATAGGCATTTCAGATATAGGTGTCGATAGGCATTTCAGATATAGGTGTCGATAGGCATTTCAGATATAGGTGTCGATAGGCATTTCAGATATAGGTGTCGATAGGCATTTCAGATATAGGTGTCGATAGGCATTTCAGATATAGGTGTCGATAGGCATTTCAGATATAGGTGTCGATAGGCATTTCAGATATAGGTGTCGATAGGCATTTCAGATATAGGTGCCGATAGGCATTTCAGATATAGTTGCCGATTGGTTTTTTAAAAATAGGTGCCGATAGGCATTTCAGATATAGAAGCCGATAGGCATTTCAAATATAGGTGCCGATAGGCATTCCAGATATGGTTGCTAAAAGGCATTTCAAATATAGGTGCTGATAGTCATTTCAGATGTAGTTTCCGATAGGCATTTCAAAAATAGGTGTCGATAGGCATTTCAGATATAGGTGCCGATAGGCATTTCAGATATAGTTGCCGATTGGCATTTTAAAAATAGGTGCCGATAGGCATTTCAGATATAGAAGCCGATAGGCATTTGAAATATAGGTGCCGATAGGCATTCCAGATATGGTTGCCGATAGGCATTTCAAATATAGGTGCTGATTGGCATTTCAGATGTAGTTTCCGATAGGCATTTCAAAAATAGGTGTCGATAGGCATTTCAGATATAGGTGTCGATAGGCATTTCAGATATAGGTGTCGATAGGCATTTCAGATATAGGTGTCGATAGGCATTTCAGATATAGGTGTCGATAGGCATTTCAGATATAGGTGCCGATAGGCATTTCAGATATAATTGCCGATTGGCATTTCAGATATAATTGCCGATTGGCATTTTAAAAATAGGTGCCGATAGGCATTTCAGATATAGGAGCCGATAGGCATTTCAAATATAGGTGCCGATAGGCATTTCAGATATGGTTGCCGATAGACAATTTAAATATAGGTGCTGATAGGCATTTCAGATGTAGTTTCCGATAGGCATTTCAAAAATAGGTGTCGATAGGCATTTCAGATATAGGTGTCGATAGGCATTTCAGATATGGGTGTCGATAGGCATTTCAGATATAGGTGTCGATAGGCATTTCAGATATAGGTGTCGATAGGCATTTCAGATATAGGTGTCGATAGGCATTTCAGATATAGGTGTCGATAGGCATTTCAGATATAGGTGTCGATAGGCATTTCAGATATAGGTGTCGATAGGCATTTCAGATATAGGTGTCGATAGGCATTTCAGATATAGGTGTCGATAGGCATTTCAGATATAGGTGCCGATAGGCATTTCAGATATAGTTGCCGATTGGCATTTTAAAAATAGGTGCCGATAGGCATTTCAGATATAGAAGCCGATAGGCATTTCAAATATATGTGCCGATAGGCATTCCAGATATGGTTGCCGATAGGCATTTCAAATATAGGTGCTGATTGGCATTTCAGATGTAGTTTCCGATAGGCATTTCAAAAATAGGTGCTGATAGGCATTTCAGAAGTAGTTTCCGATAGGCATTTCAAAAATAGGTGTCGATAGGCATTTCAGATATAGGTGTCGATAGGCATTTCAGATATAGGTGTCGATAGGCATTTCAGATATAGGTGTCGATAGGCATTTCAGATATAGGTGTCGATAGGCATTTCAGATATAGGTGTCGATAGGCATTTCAGATATAGGTGTCGATAGGCATTTCAGATATAGGTGCCGATAGGCATTTCAGATATAGTTGCCGATTGGCATTTTAAAAATAGGTGCCGATAGGCATTTTAGATATAGAAGCCGATAGGTATTTCAAATGTAGGTGCCGATAGGCATTCCATATATGGTTGCCGTTAGGCATTTCAAATATAGGTGCTGATAGGCATTTCAGATGTAGTTTCCGATAGGCATTTCAAAAATAGGTGTCGATAGGCATTTCAGATATAGGTGTCGATAGGCATTTCAGATATAGGTGTCGATAGGCATTTCAGATATAGGTGTCGATAGGCATTTCAGATATAGGTGCCGATAGGCATTTCAAATATAGTTGCCGATTGGCATTTTAAAAATAAGTGCCGATAGGCATTTCAGATATAGAAGCCGATAGGCATTTCAAATATAGGTGCCGATAGGCATTCCAGATATGGTTGCCGATAGGCATTTCAAATATAGGTGCTGATAGGCATTTCAGATGTAGTTTCCGATAGGCATTTCAAAAATAGGTGTCGATAGGCATTTCAGATATAGGTGTCGATAGGCATTTCAGATATAGGTGTCGATAGGCATTTCAGATATAGGTGTCGATAGGCATTTCAGATATAGGTGTCGATAGGCATTTCAGATATAGGTGTCGATAGGCATTTCAGATATAGGTGTCGATAGGCATTTCAGATATAGGTGTCGATAGGCATTTCAGATATAGGTGCCGATAGGCATTTCAGATATAGGTGTCGATAGGCATTTCAGATATAGGTGTCGATAGGCATTTCAGATATAGGTGTCGATAGGCATTTCAGATATAGGTGTCTATAGGCATTTCAGATATAGGTGTCGATAGGCATTTCAGATATAGGTGCCGATAGGCATTTCAGATATAGTTGCCGATTGGCATTTTAAAAATAGGTGCCGATAGGCATTTCAGATATAGAAGCCGATAGGCATTTCAAATATAGGTGCCGATAGGCATTCCAGATATGGTTGCCGATAGGCATTTCAAATATAGGTGCTGATAGGCATTTCAGATGTAGTTTCCGATAGGCATTTCAAAAATAGGTGTCGATAGGCATTTCAGATATAGGTGTCGATAGGCATTTCAGATATAGTTGTCGATAGGCATTTCAGATATAGGTGTCGATAGGCATTTCAGATATAGGTGTCGATAGGCATTTCAGATATAGGTGCCGATAGGCATTTCAGATATAGTTGCCGATTGGCATTTTAAAAATAGGTGCCGATAGGCATTTCAGATATAGAAGCCGATAGGCATTTCAAATATAGGTGCCGATAGGCATTCCAGATATGGTTGCCGATAGGCATTTCAAATATAGGTGCTGATAGGCATTTCAGATGTAGTTTCCGATAGGCATTTCAAAAATAGGTTTGATAGGCATTTCAGATATAGGTGTCGATAGGCATTTCAGATATAGGTGTCGATAGGCATTTCAGATATAGGTGTCGATAGGCATTTCAGATATATGTGTCGATAGGCATTTCAGATATAGGTGTCGATAGGCATTTCAGATATAGGTGTCGATAGGCATTTCAGATATAGGTGTCGATAGGCATTTCAGATATAGGTGCCGATAGGCATTTCAGATATAGTTGCCGATTGGCATTTTAAAAATAGGTGCCGATAGGCATTTCAGATATAGAAGCCGATAGGCATTTCAAATATAGGTGCCGATAGGCATTCCAGATATGGTTGCCGATAGGCATTTCAAATATAGGTGCTGATAGGCATTTCAGATGTAGTTTCCGATAGGCATTTCAAAAATAGGTGTCGATAGGCATTTCAGATATAGGTGTCGATAGGCATTTCAGATATAGGTGTCGATAGGCATTTCAGATATAGGTGTCGATAGGCATTTCAGATATAGGTGTCGATAGGCATTTCAGATATAGGTGTCGATAGGCATTTCAGATATAGGTGTCGATAGGCATTTCAGATATAGGTGTCGATAGGCATTTCAGATATAGGTGTCGATAGGCATTTCAGATATAGGTGCCGATAGGCATTTCAGATATAGTTGCCGATTGGCATTTTAAAAATAGGTGTCGATAGGCATTTCAGATATAGAAACCGATAGGCATTTCAAATATAGGTGCCGATAGGCATTCCAGATATGGTTGCCGATAGGCATTTCAAATATAGGTGCTGATAGGCATTTCAGATGTAGTTTCCGATAGGCATTTCAAAAATAGGTGTCGATAGGCATTTCAGATATAGGTGTCGATAAGCATTTCAGATATAGGTGTCGATAGGCATTTCAGATATAGGGGTCGATAGGCATTTCAGATATAGGTGTCGATAGGCATTTCAGATATAGGTGTCGATAGGCATTTCAGATATAGGTGTCGATAGGCATTTCAGATATAGGTGTCGATAGGCATTTCAGATATAGGTGCCGATAGGCATTTCAGATATAGTTGCCGATTGGCATTTTAAAAATAGGTGCCGATAGGAATTTCAGATATAGAAGCCGATAGCCATTTCAAATATAGGTGCCGATAGGCATTTCAGATATGGTTGCCGATAAGCATTTCAAATATAGGTGCTGATAGGCATTTCAGATGTAATTTCCGATAGGCATTTCAAAAATAGGTGTCGATAGGCATTTCAGATATAGGTGTCGATAGGCATTTCAGATATAGGTGTCGATAGGCATTTCAGATATAGGTGCCGATAGGCATTTCAGATATAGTTGCCGATTAGCATTTTAAAAATAGGTGCCGATAGGCATTTCAGATATAGAAGCCGATAGGCATTTCAAATATAGGTGCTGATAGGCATTTAAGATGTAATTTCCGATAGGCATTTCAAAAATAGGTGTCGATAGGCATTTCAGATATAGGTGTCGATAGGCATTTCAGATATAGGTGTCGATAGGCATTTCAGATATAGGTGCCGATAGGCATTTCAGATATAGTTGCCGATTATCATTTTAAAAATAGGTGCCGATAGGCATTTCAGATATAGAAGCCGATAGGCATTTCAAATATAGGTGCCGATAGGCATTCCAGATATGGTTGCCGATTGGCATTTCAAATATAGGTGCTGATAGGCATTTCAGATGTAGTTTCCGATAGGCATTTCAAAAATAGGTGTCGATAGGCATTTCAGATATAGGTGTCGATAGGCATTTCAGATATAGGTGTCGATAGGCATTTCAGATATAGGTGTCGATAGGCATTTCAGATATAGGTGTCGATAGGCATTTCAGATATAGGTGTCGATAGGCATTTCAGATATAGGTGTCGATAGGCATTTCAGATATAGGTGTCGATAGGCATTTCAGATATAGGTGCCGATAGGCATTTCAGATATAGTTGCCGATTGGCATTTTAAAAATAGGTGCCGATAGGCATTTCAGATATAGAAGCCGATAGGCATTTCAAATATAGGTGCTGATAGGCATTTCAGATGTAGTTTCCGATAGGCATTTCAAAAATAGGTGTCGATAGGCATTTCAGATATAGGTGTCGATAGGCATTTCAGATATAGGTGTCGATAGGCATTTCAGATATAGGTGTCGATAGGCATTTCAGATATAGGTGTCGATAGGCATTTCAGATATAGGTGTCGATAGGCATTTCAGATATAGGTGTCGATAGGCATTTCAGATATAGGTGTCGATAGGCATTTCAGATATAGGTGCCGATAGGCATTTCAGATATAGTTGCCGATTGGCATTTTAAAAATAGGTGCCGATAGGCATTTCAGATATAGAAGCCGATAGGCATTTCAAATATAGGTGCCGCTAGGCATTCCAGATATGGTTGCCGATAGGCATTTCAAATATAGGTGCTGATAGGCATTTCAGATGTAGTTTCCGATAGGCATTTAAAAAATAGGTGTCGATAGGCATTTCAGATATAGGTGTCGATAGGCATTTCAGATATAGGTGTCGATAGGCATTTCAGATATAGGGGTCGATAGGCATTTCAGATATAGGTGTCGATAGGCATTTTAGATATAGGTGTCGATAGGCATTTCAGATATAGTTGCCGATTGGCATTTTAAAAATAGGTGCCGATAGGCATTTCAGATATAGAAGCCGATAGGCATTTCAAATATAGGTGCCGATAGGCATTCCAGATATGGTTGCCGATAGGCATTTCAAATATAGGTGCTGATAGGCATTTCAGATGTAATTTCCGATAGGCATTTCAAAAATAGGTGTCGATAGGCATTTCAGATATAGGTGTCGATAGGCATTTCAGATATAGGTGTCGATAGGCATTTCAGATATAGGTGCCGATAGGCATTTCAGATATAGTTGCCGATTAGCATTTTAAAAATAGGTGCCGATAGGCATTTCAGATATAGAAGCCGATAGGCATTTCAAATATAGGTGCCGATAGGCATTCCAGATATGGTTGCCGATTGGCATTTCAAATATAGGTGCTGATAGGCATTTCAGATGTAGTTTCCGATAGGCATTTCAAAAATAGGTGTCGATAGGCATTTCAGATATAGGTGTCGATAGGCATTTCAGATATAGGTGTCGATAGGCATTTCAGATATAGGTGTCGATAGGCATTTCAGATATAGGTGTCGATAGGCATTTCAGATATAGGTGTCGATAGGCATTTCAGATATAGGTGTCGATAGGCATTTCAGATATAGGTGTCGATAGGCATTTCAGATATAGGTGCCGATAGGCATTTCAGATATAGTTGCCGATTGGCATTTTAAAAATAGGTGCCGATAGGCATTTCAGATATAGAAGCCGATAGGCATTTCAAATATAGGTGCTGATAGGCATTTCAGATGTAGTTTCCGATAGGCATTTCAAAAATAGGTGTCGATAGGCATTTCAGATATAGGTGTCGATAGGCATTTCAGATATAGGTGTCGATAGGCATTTCAGATATAGGTGTCGATAGGCATTTCAGATATAGGTGTCGATAGGCATTTCAGATATAGGTGTCGATAGGCATTTCAGATATAGGTGTCGATAGGCATTTCAGATATAGGTGTCGATAGGCATTTCAGATATAGGTGCCGATAGGCATTTCAGATATAGTTGCCGATTGGCATTTTAAAAATAGGTGCCGATAGGCATTTCAGATATAGAAGCCGATAGGCATTTCAAATATAGGTGCCGCTAGGCATTCCAGATATGGTTGCCGATAGGCATTTCAAATATAGGTGCTGATAGGCATTTCAGATGTAGTTTCCGATAGGCATTTAAAAAATAGGTGTCGATAGGCATTTCAGATATAGGTGTCGATAGGCATTTCAGATATAGGTGTCGATAGGCATTTCAGATATAGGGGTCGATAGGCATTTCAGATATAGGTGTCGATAGGCATTTTAGATATAGGTGTCGATAGGCATTTCAGATATAGTTGCCGATTGGCATTTTAAAAATAGGTGCCGATAGGCATTTCAGATATAGAAGCCGATAGGCATTTCAAATATAGGTGCCGATAGGCATTCCAGATATGGTTGCCGATAGGCATTTCAAATATAGGTGCTGATAGGCATTTCAGATGTAATTTCCGATAGGCATTTCAAAAATATGTGTGGATAGGCATTTCAGATATAGGTGTCGATAGGCATTTCAGATATAGGTGTCGATAGGCATTTCAGATATAGGTGCCGATAGGCATTTCAGATATAGTTGCCGATTAGCATTTTAAAAATAGGTGCCGATAGGCATTTCAGATATAGAAGCCGATAGGCATTTCAAATATAGGTGCCGATAGGCATTCCAGATATGGTTGCCGATTGGCATTTCAAATATAGGTGCTGATAGGCATTTCAGATGTAGTTTCCGATAGGCATTTCAAAAATAGGTGTCGATAGGCATTTCAGATATAGGTGTCGATAGGCATTTCAGATATAGGTGTCGATAGGCATTTCAGATATAGGTGTCGATAGGCATTTCAGATATAGGTGTCGATAGGCATTTCAGATATAGGTGTCGATAGGCATTTCAGATATAGGTGTCGATAGGCATTTCAGATATAGGTGTCGATAGGCATTTCAGATATAGGTGTCGATAGGCATTTCAGATATAGGTGCCGATAGGCATTTCAGATATAGTTGCCGATTGGCATTTTAAAAATAGGTGCCGATAGGCATTTCAGATATAGAAGCCGATAGGCATTTCAAATATAGGTGCCGATAGGCATTCCAGATATGGTTGCCGATAGGCATTTCAAATATAGGTGCTGATAGGCATTTCAGATGTAGTTTCCGATAGGCATTTCAAAAATAGGTGTCGATAGGCATTTCAGATATAGGTGTCGATAGGCATTTCAATATAGGTGTCGATAGGCATTTCAGATATAGGTGTCGATAGGCATTTCAGATATAGGTGTCGATAGGCATTTCAGATATAGGTGTCGATAGGCATTTCAGATATAGGTGTCGATAGGCATTTCAGATATAGGTGTCGATAGGCATTTCAGATATAGGTGCCGATAGGCATTTCAGATATAGTTGCCGATTGGCATTTTAAAAATAGGTGCCGATAGGCATTTCAGATATAGAAGCCGATAGGCATTTCAAATATAGGTGCCGATAGGCATTCCAGATATGGTTGCCGATAGGCATTTCAAATATAGGTGCTGATAGGCATTTCAGATGTAGTTTCCGATAGGCATTTCAAAAATAGGTGTCGATAGGCATTTCAGATATAGGTGTCGATAGGCATTTCAGATATAGGTGTCGATAGGCATTTCAGAAATAGGTGTCGATAGGCATTTCAGATATAGGTGTCGATAGGCATTTCAGATATAGGTGTCGATAGGCATTTCAGATATAGGTGTCGATAGGCATTTCAGATATAGGTGTCGATAGGCATTTCAGATATAGGTGTCGATAGGCATTTCAGATATAGGTGCCGATAGGCATTTCAGATATAGTTGCCGATTGGCATTTTAAAAATAGGTGCCGATAGGCATTTCAGATATAGAAGCCGATAGGCATTTCAAATATAGGTGCCGATAGGCATTCCAGATATGGTTGCCGATAGGCATTTCAAATATAGGTGCTGATAGGCATTTCAGATGTAGTTTCCGATAGGCATTTCAAAAATAGGTGTCGATAGGCATTTCAGATATAGGTCTCGATAGGCATTTCAGATATAGGTGTCGATAGGCATTTCAGATATAGGTGTCGATAGGCATTTCAGATATAAGTGTCGATAGGCATTTCAGATATAGGTGTCGATAGGAATTTCAGATATAGGTGTCGATAGGCATTTCAGATATAGGTGTCGATAGGCATTTCAGATATAGGTGTCGATAGGCATTTCAGATATAGTTGCCGATTGGCATTTTAAAAATAGGTGCCGATAGGCATTTCAGATATAGAAGCCGATAGGCATTTCAAATATAGGTGCCGATAGGCATTCCAGATATGGTTGCCGATAGGCATTTCAAATATAGGTGCTGATAGGCATTTCAGATGTAGTTTCCGATAGGCATTTCAAAAATAGGTGTCGATAGGCATTTCAGATATAGGTGTCGATAGGCATTTCAGATATAGGTGTCGATAGGCATTTCAGATATAGGTGTCGATAGGCATTTCAGATATAGGTGTCGATAGGCATTTCAGATATAGGTGTCGATTGGCATTTCAGATATAGGTGTCGATAGGCATTTCAGATATAGGTGTCGATAGGCATTTCAGATATAGGTGTCGATAGGCATTTCAGATATAGGTGCCGATAGGCATTTCAGATATAGTTGCCGATTAGCATTTTAAAAATAGGTGCCGATAGGCATTTCAGATATAGAAGCCGATAGGCATTTCAAATATAGGTGCCGATAGGCATTCCAGATATGGTTGCCGATAGGCATTTCAAATATAGGTGCTGAAAGGCATTTCAGATGTAGTTTCCGATAGGCATTTCAAAAATAGGTGTCGATAGGCATTTCAAATATAGGTGTCGATAGGCATTTCAGATATAGGTGTCTATAGGCATTTCAGATATAGGTGTCGATAGGCATTTCAGATATAGGTGTCGATAGGCATTTCAGATATAGGTGTCGATAGGCATTTCAGATATAGGTGTCGATAGGCATTTCAGATATAGGTGTCGATAGGCATTTCAGATATAGGTGCCGATAGGCGGTTCAGATATAGTTGCCGATTGGCATTTTAAAAATAGGTGCCGATAGGCATTTCAGATATAGAAGCCGATAGGCATTTCAAATATAGGTGCCGATAGGCATTATAGATATGGTTGCCGATAGGCATTTCAAATATAGGTGCTGATAGGCATTTCAGATGTAGTTTCCGATAGGCATTTCGAAAATAGGTGTCGATAGGCATTTCAGATATAGGTGTCGATAGGCATTTCAGATATAGGTGTCGATAGGCATTTCAGATATAGGTGTCGATAGGCATTTCAGATATAGGTGTCGATAGGCATTTCAGATATAGGTGTCGATAGGCATTTCAGATATAGGTGTCGATAGGCATTTCAGATATAGGTGTCGATAGGCATTTCAGATATAGGTGCCGATAGGCATTTCAGATATAGTTGCCGATTGGCATTTTAAAAATAGGTACCGATAGGCATTTCAGATATAGAAGCCGATAGGCATTTCAAATATAGGTGCCGATAGGCATTCCAGATATGGTTGCCGATAGGCATTTCAAATATAGGTGCTGATAGGCATTTCAGATGTAGTTTCCGATAGGCATTTCAAAAATAGGTGTCGATAGGCATTTCAGATATAGGTGTCGATAGGCATTTCAGATATAGGTGTCGATAGGCATTTCAGATATAGGTGTCGATAGGCATTTCAGATATAGGTGTCGATAGGCATTTCAGATATAGGTGTCGATAGGCATTTCAGATATAGGTGCCGATAGGCATTTCAGATATAGTTGCCGATTGGCATTTTAAAAATAGGTGCCGATAGGCATTTCAGATATAGAAGCCGATAGGCATTTCAAATATAGGTGCCGATAGGCATTCCAGATATGGTTGCCGATAGGCATTTCAAATATAGGTGCTGATAGGCATTTCAGATGTAGTTTCCGATAGGCATTTCAAAAATAGGTGTCGATAGGCATTTCAGATATAGGTGTCGATAGGCATTTCAGATATAGGTGTCGATAGGCATTTCAGATATAGGTGTCGATAGGCATTTCAGATATCGGTGTCGATAGGCATTTCAGATATAGGTGTCGAAAAGCATTTCAGATATAGGTGTCGATAGGCATTTCAGATATAGGTGTCGATAGGCATTTCAGATATAGGTGCCGATAGGCATTTCAGATATAGTTGCCGATTGGCATTTTAAAAATAGGTGCCGATAGGCATTTCAGATATAGAAGCCGATAGGCATTTCAAATATAGGCGCCGATAGGCATTCCAGATATTGTTGCCGATAGGCATTTCAAATATAGGTGCTAATAGGCATTTCAGATGTAGTTTCCGATAGGCATTTCAAAAATAGGTGTCGATAGGCATTTCAGATATAGGTGTCGATAGGCATTTCAGATATAGGTGTCGATAGGCATTTCAGGTATAGGTGTCGATAGGCATTTCAGATATAGGTGTCGATAGGCATTTCAGATATAGGTGTCGATAGGCATTTCAGATATAAGTGCCGATAGGCATTTCAGATATAGTTGCCGATTGGCATTTTAAAAATAGGTGCCGATAGGCATTTCAGATATAGAGGCCGATAGGCATTTCAAATATAGGTGCCGATAGGCATTCCAGATATGGTTGCCGATAGGCATTTCAAATATAGGTGCTGATAGGCAATTTAGATGTAGTTTCCGATAGGCATCTCAAAAATAGGTGTCGATAGGCATTTTAGATATAGGTGTCGATAGGCATTTCAGATATAGGTGTCGATAGGCATTTCAGATATAGGTGTCGATAGGCATTTCAGATATCGGTGTCGATAGGCATTTCAGATATAGGTGCCGATAGGCATTTCAGATATAGTTGCCGATTGGCATTTTAAAAATAGGTGCCGATAGGCATTTCAGATATAGAAGCCGATAGGCATTTCAAATATAGGTGCCGATAGGCATTCCAGATATGGTTGCCGATAGGCATTTCAAATATAGGTGCTGATAGGCATTTCAGATGTAGTTTCCGATAGGCATTTCAAAAATAGGTGTCGATAGGCATTTCAGATATAGGTGTCGATAGGCATTTCAGATATAAGTGTCGATAGGCATTTCAGATATAGGTGTCGATAGGCATTTCAGATATAGGTGTCGATAGGCATTTCAGATATAGGTGTCGATAGGCATTTCAGATATAGGTGTCGATAGGCATTTCAGATATAGGTGCCGATAGGCATTTCAGATATAATTGCCGATTGGCATTTTAAAAATAGGTGCCGATAGGCATTTCAGATATAGGAGCCGATAGGCATTTCAAATATAGGTGCCGATAGGCATTCCAGATATGGTTGCCGATAGACAATTCAAATATAGGTGCTGATAGGCATTTCAGATGTAGTTTCCGATAGGCATTTCAAAAATAGGTGTCGATAGGCATTTCAGATATAGGTGTCGATAGGCATTTCAGATATGGGTGTCGATAGGCATTTCAGATATAGGTGTCGATAGGCATTTCAGATATAGGTGTCGATAGGCATTTCAGATATAGGTGTCGATAGGCATTTCAGATATAGGTGTCGATAGGCATTTCAGATATAGGTGTCGATAGGCATTTCAGATATAGGTGCCGATAGGCATTTCAGATATAGTTGCCGATTGGCATTTTAAAAATAGGTGCCGATAGGCATTTCAGATATAGAAGCCGATAGGCATTTCAAATATAGGCGCCGATAGGCATTCCAGATATGGTTGCCGATAGGCATTTCAAATATAGGTGCTGATAGGCATTTCAGATGTAGTTTCCGATAGGCATTTCAAAAATAGGTGTCGATAGGCATTTCAGATATAGGTGTCGATAGGCATTTCAGATATAGGTGTCGATAGGCATTTCAGATATAGGTGTCGATAGGCATTTCAGATATAGGTGTCGATAGGCATTTCAGATATAGGTGTCGATAGGCATTTCAGATATAGGTGTCGATAGGCATTTCAGATATAGGTGTCGATAGGCATTTCAGATATAGGTGTCGATAGGCATTTCAGATATAGGTGTCGATAGGCATTTCAGATATAGGTGTCGATAGGCATTTCAGATATAGGTGCCGATAGGCATTTCAGATATAGTTGCCGATTGGTTTTTTAAAAATAGGTGCCGATAGGCATTTCAGATATAGAAGCCGATAGGCATTTCAAATATAGGTGCCGATAGGCATTCCAGATATGGTTGCTAAAAGGCATTTCAAATATAGGTGCTGATAGGCATTTCAGATGTAGTTTCCGATAGGCATTTCAAAAATAGGTGTCGATAGGCATTTCAGATATAGGTGCCGATAGGCATTTCAGATATAGTTGCCGATTGGCATTTTAAAAATAGGTGCCGATAGGCATTTCAGATATAGAAGCCGATAGGCATTTGAAATATAGGTGCCGATAGGCATTCCAGATATGGTTGCCGATAGGCATTTCAAATATAGCTGCTGATTGGCATTTCAGATGTAGTTTCCGATAGGCATTTCAAAAATAGGTGTCGATAGGCATTTCAGATATAGGTGTCGATAGGCATCTCAGATATAGGTGTCGATAGGCATTTCAGATATAGGTGTCGATAGGCATTTCAGATATAGGTGTCGATAGGCATTTCAGATATAGGTGCCGATAGGCATTTCAGATATAATTGCCGATTGGCATTTCAGATATAATTGCCGATTGGCATTTTAAAAATAGGTGCCGATAGGCATTTCAGATATAGGAGCCGATAGGCATTTCAAATATAGGTGCCGATAGGCATTTCAGATATGGTTGCCGATAGACAATTTAAATATAGGTGCTGATAGGCATTTCAGATGTAGTATCCGATAGGCATTTCAAAAATAGGTGTCGATAGGCATTTCAGTTATAGGTGTCGATAGGCATTTCAGATATGGGTGTCGATAGGCATTTCAGATATAGGTGTCGATAGGCATTTCAGATATAGGTGTCGATAGGCATTTCAGATATAGGTGTCGATAGGCATTTCAGATATAGGTGTCGATAGGCATTTCAGATATAGGTGTCGATAGGCATTTCAGATATAGGTGTCGATAGGCATTTCAGATATAGGTGTCGATAGGCATTTCAGATATAGGTGTCGATAGGCATTTCAGATATAGGTGCCGATAGGCATTTCAGATATAGTTGCCGATTGGCATTTTAAAAATAGGTGCCGATAGGCATTTCAGATATAGAAGCCGATAGGCATTTCAAATATAGGTGCCGATAGGCATTCCAGATATGGTTGCCGATAGGCATTTCAAATATAGGTGCTGATTGGCATTTCAGATGTAGTTTCCGATAGGCATTTCAAAAATAGGTGCTGATAGGCATTTCAGAAGTAGTTTCCGATAGGCATTTCAAAAATAGGTGTCGATAGGCATTTCAGATATAGGTGTCGATAGGCATTTCAGATATAGGTGTCGATAGGCATTTCAGATATAGGTGTCGATAGGCATTTCAGATATAGGTGTCGATAGGCATTTCAGTTATAGGTGTCGATAGGCATTTCAGATATAGGTGTCGATAGGCATTTCAGATATAGGTGTCGATAGGCATTTCAGATATAGGTGCCGATAGGCATTTCAGATATAGTTGCCGATTGGCATTTTAAAAATAGGTGCCGATAGGCATTTTAGATATAGAAGCCGATAGGCATTTCAAATGTAGGTGCCGATAGGCATTCCATATATGGTTGCCGTAAGGCATTTCAAATATAGGTGCTGATAGGCATTTCAGATGTAGTTTCCGATAGGCATTTCAAAAATAGGTGTCGATAGGCATTTCAGATATAGGTGTCGATAGGCATTTCAGATATAGGTGTCGATAGGCATTTCAGATATAGGTGTCGATAGGCATTTCAGATATAAGTGTCGATAGGCATTTCAGATATAGGTGTCGATAGGAATTTCAGATATAGGTGTCGATAGGCATTTCAGATATAGGTGTCGATAGGCAATTCAGATATAGGTGTCGATAGGCATTTCAGATATAGGTGTCGATAGGCATTTCAGATATAGGTGCCGATAGGCATTTCAGATATAGTTGCCGATTGGCATTTTAAAAATAGGTGCCGATAGGCATTTCAGATATAGAAGCCGATAGGCATTTCAAATATAGGTGCCGATAGGCATTCCAGATATGGTTGCCGATAGGCATTTCAAATATAGGTGCTGATAGGCATTTCAGATGTAGTTTCCGATAGGCATTTCAAAAATAGGTGTCGATAGGCATTTCAGATATAGGTGTCGATAGGCATTTCAGATATAGGTGTCGATAGGCATTTCAGATATAGGTGTCGATAGGCATTTCAGATATAGGTGTCGATAGGCATTTCAGATATAGGTGTCGATTGGCATTTCAGATATAGGTGTCGATAGGCATTTCAGATATAGGTGTCGATAGGCATTTCAGATATAGGTGTCGATAGGCATTTCAGATATAGGTGCCGATAGGCATTTCAGATATAGTTGCCGATTAGCATTTTAAAAATAGGTGCCGATAGGCATTTCAGATATAGAAGCCGATAGGCATTTCAAATATAGGTGCCGATAGGCATTCCAGATATGGTTGCCGATAGGCATTTCAAATATAGGTGCTGAAAGGCATTTCAGATGTAGTTTCCGATAGGCATTTCAAAAATAGGTGTCGATAGGCATTTCAAATATAGGTGTCGATAGGCATTTCAGATATAGGTGTCTATAGGCATTTCAGATATAGGTGTCGATAGGCATTTCAGATATAGGTGCCGATAGGCATTTCAGATATAGTTGCCGATTGGCATTTTAAAAATAGGTGCCGATAGGCATTTCAGATATAGAAGCCGATAGGCATTTCAAATATAGGCGCCGATAGGCATTCCAGATATGGTTGCCGATAGGCATTTCAAATATAGGTGCTGATAGGCATTTCAGATGTAGTTTCCGATAGGCATTTCAAAAATAGGTGTCGATAGGCATTTCAGATATAGGTGTCGATAGGCATTTCAGATATAGGTGTCGATAGGCATTTCAGATATAGGTGTCGATAGGCATTTCAGATATAGGTGTCGATAGGCATTTCAGATATAGGTGTCGATAGGCATTTCAGATATAGGTGTCGATAGGCATTTCAGATATAGGTGTCGATAGGCATTTCAGATATAGGTGCCGATAGGCATTTCAGATATAGTTGCCGATTGGCATTTTAAAAATAGGTGCCGATAGGCATTTCAGATATAGAAGCCGATAGGCATTTCAAATATAGGTGCTGATAGGCATTTCAGATGTAGTTTCCGATAGGCATTTCAAAAATAGGTGTCGATAGGCATTTCAGATATAGGTGTCGATAGGCATTTCAGATATAGGTGTCGATAGGCATTTCAGATATAGGTGTCGATAGGCATTTCAGATATAGGTGTCGATAGGCATTTCAGATATAGGTGTCGATAGGCATTTCAGATATAGGTGTCGATAGGCATTTCAGATATAGGTGTCGATAGGCATTTCAGATATAGGTGCCGATAGGCATTTCAGATATAGTTGCCGATTGGCATTTTAAAAATAGGTGCCGATAGGCATTTCAGATATAGAAGCCGATAGGCATTTCAAATATAGGTGCCGCTAGGCATTCCAGATATGGTTGCCGATAGGCATTTCAAATATAGGTGCTGATAGGCATTTCAGATGTAGTTTCCGATAGGCATTTAAAAAATAGGTGTCGATAGGCATTTCAGATATAGGTGTCGATAGGCATTTCAGATATAGGTGTCGATAGGCATTTCAGATATAGGGGTCGATAGGCATTTCAGATATAGGTGTCGATAGGCATTTTAGATATAGGTGTCGATAGGCATTTCAGATATAGTTGCCGATTGGCATTTTAAAAATAGGTGCCGATAGGCATTTCAGATATAGAAGCCGATAGGCATTTCAAATATAGGTGCCGATAGGCATTCCAGATATGGTTGCCGATAGGCATTTCAAATATAGGTGCTGATAGGCATTTCAGATGTAATTTCCGATAGGCATTTCAAAAATAGGTGTCGATAGGCATTTCAGATATAGGTGTCGATAGGCATTTCAGATATAGGTGTCGATAGGCATTTCAGATATAGGTGCCGATAGGCATTTCAGATATAGTTGCCGATTAGCATTTTAAAAATAGGTGCCGATAGGCATTTCAGATATAGAAGCCGATAGGCATTTCAAATATAGGTGCCGCTAGGCATTCCAGATATGGTTGCCGATAGGCATTTCAAATATAGGTGCTGATAGGCATTTCAGATGTAGTTTCCGATAGGCATTTAAAAAATAGGTGTCGATAGGCATTTCAGATATAGGTGTCGATAGGCATTTCAGATATAGGTGTCGATAGGCATTTCAGATATAGGGGTCGATAGGCATTTCAGATATAGGTGTCGATAGGCATTTTAGATATAGGTGTCGATAGGCATTTCAGATATAGTTGCCGATTGGCATTTTAAAAATAGGTGCCGATAGGCATTTCAGATATAGAAGCCGATAGGCATTTCAAATATAGGTGCCGATAGGCATTCCAGATATGGTTGCCGATAGGCATTTCAAATATAGGTGCTGATAGGCATTTCAGATGTAATTTCCGATAGGCATTTCAAAAATAGGTGTCGATAGGCATTTCAGATATAGGTGTCGATAGGCATTTCAGATATAGGTGTCGATAGGCATTTCAGATATAGGTGCCGATAGGCATTTCAGATATAGTTGCCGATTAGCATTTTAAAAATAGGTGCCGATAGGCATTTCAGATATAGAAGCCGATAGGCATTTCAAATATAGGTGCCGATAGGCATTCCAGATATGGTTGCCGATTGGCATTTCAAATATAGGTGCTGATAGGCATTTCAGATGTAGTTTCCGATAGGCATTTCAAAAATAGGTGTCGATAGGCATTTCAGATATAGGTGTCGATAGGCATTTCAGATATAGGTGTCGATAGGCATTTCAGATATAGGTGTCGATAGGCATTTCAGATATAGGTGTCGATAGGCATTTCAGATATAGGTGTCGATAGGCATTTCAGATATAGGTGTCGATAGGCATTTCAGATATAGGTGTCGATAGGCATTTCAGATATAGGTGCCGATAGGCATTTCAGATATAGTTGCCGATTGGCATTTTAAAAATAGGTGCCGATAGGCATTTCAGATATAGAAGCCGATAGGCATTTCAAATATAGGTGCCGATAGGCATTCCAGATATGGTTGCCGATAGGCATTTCAAATATAGGTGCTGATAGGCATTTCAGATGTAGTTTCCGATAGGCATTTCAAAAATAGGTGTCGATAGGCATTTCAGATATAGGTGTCGATAGGCATTTCAATATAGGTGTCGATAGGCATTTCAGATATAGGTGTCGATAGGCATTTCAGATATAGGTGTCGATAGGCATTTCAGATATAGGTGTCGATAGGCATTTCAGATATAGGTGTCGATAGGCATTTCAGATATAGGTGTCGATAGGCATTTCAGATATAGGTGCCGATAGGCATTTCAGATATAGTTGCCGATTGGCATTTTAAAAATAGGTGCCGATAGGCATTTCAGATATAGAAGCCGATAGGCATTTCAAATATAGGTGCCGATAGGCATTCCAGATATGGTTGCCGATAGGCATTTCAAATATAGGTGCTGATAGGCATTTCAGATGTAGTTTCCGATAGGCATTTCAAAAATAGGTGTCGATAGGCATTTCAGATATAGGTGTCGATAGGCATTTCAGATATAGGTGTCGATAGGCATTTCAGAAATAGGTGTCGATAGGCATTTCAGATATAGGTGTCGATAGGCATTTCAGATATAGGTGTCGATAGGCATTTCAGATATAGGTGTCGATAGGCATTTCAGATATAGGTGTCGATAGGCATTTCAGATATAGGTGTCGATAGGCATTTCAGATATAGGTGCCGATAGGCATTTCAGATATAGTTGCCGATTGGCATTTTAAAAATAGGTGCCGATAGGCATTTCAGATATAGAAGCCGATAGGCATTTCAAATATAGGTGCCGATAGGCATTCCAGATATGGTTGCCGATAGGCATTTCATTTATAGGTGCTGATAGGCATTTCAGATGTAGTTTCCGATAGGCATTTCAAAAATAGGTGTCGATAGGCATTTCAGATATAGGTCTCGATAGGCATTTCAGATATAGGTGTCGATAGGCATTTCAGATATAGGTGTCGATAGGCATTTCAGATATAAGTGTCGATAGGCATTTCAGATATAGGTGTCGATAGGAATTTCAGATATAGGTGTCGATAGGCATTTCAGATATAGGTGTCGATAGGCATTTCAGATATAGGTGTCGATAGGCATTTCAGATATAGTTGCCGATTGGCATTTTAAAAATAGGTGCCGATAGGCATTTCAGATATAGAAGCCGATAGGCATTTCAAATATAGGTGCCGATAGGCATTCCAGATATGGTTGCCGATAGGCATTTCAAATATAGGTGCTGATAGGCATTTCAGATGTAGTTTCCGATAGGCATTTCAAAAATAGGTGTCGATAGGCATTTCAGATATAGGTGTCGATAGGCATTTCAGATATAGGTGTCGATAGGCATTTCAGATATAGGTGTCGATAGGCATTTCAGATATAGGTGTCGATAGGCATTTCAGATATAGGTGTCGATTGGCATTTCAGATATAGGTGTCGATAGGCATTTCAGATATAGGTGTCGATAGGCATTTCAGATATAGGTGTCGATAGGCATTTCAGATATAGGTGCCGATAGGCATTTCAGATATAGTTGCCGATTAGCATTTTAAAAATAGGTGCCGATAGGCATTTCAGATATAGAAGCCGATAGGCATTTCAAATATAGGTGCCGATAGGCATTCCAGATATGGTTGCCGATAGGCATTTCAAATATAGGTGCTGAAAGGCATTTCAGATGTAGTTTCCGATAGGCATTTCAAAAATAGGTGTCGATAGGCATTTCAAATATAGGTGTCGATAGGCATTTCAGATATAGGTGTCTATAGGCATTTCAGATATAGGTGTCGATAGGCATTTCAGATATAGGTGTCGATAGGCATTTCAGATATAGGTGTCGATAGGCATTTCAGATATAGGTGTCGATAGGCATTTCAGATATAGGTGTCGATAGGCATTTCAGATATAGGTGCCGATAGGCGGTTCAGATATAGTTGCCGATTGGCATTTTAAAAATAGGTGCCGATAGGCATTTCAGATATAGAAGCCGATAGGCATTTCAAATATAGGTGCCGATAGGCATTATAGA
>JAVRKA010000898.1:0-41712 GCA_034508555.1 Venustoraphidia nigricollis | reverse complement strand
CCTATCGACACCTATATCTGAAATGCCTATCGACACCTATATCTGAAATGCCTATCGACACCTATATCTGAAATGCCTATCGACACCTATATCTGAAATGCCTATCGACACCTATATCTGAAATGCCTATCGACACCTATATCTGAAATGCCTATCGACACCTATTTTTGAAATGCCTATCGGAAACTACATCTGAAATGCCTATCAGCACCTATATTTGAAATGCCTATCGGCAACCATATCTGGAATGCCTATCGGCACCTATATTTGAAATGCCTATCGGCTTCTATATCTAAAATGCCTACCGGCACCTATTTTTAAAATGCCAATCGGCAACTATATCTGAAATGCCTATCGGCACCTATATCTGAAATGCCTATCGACACCTATATCTGAAATGCCTATCGACACCTATATCTGAAATGCCTATCGACACCTATATCTGAAATGCCTATCGACACCTATATCTGAAATGCCTATCGACACCTATATCTGAAATGCCTATCGACACCTATATCTGAAATGCCTATCGACACCTATATCTGGAATGCCTATCGACACCTATTTTTGAAATGCCTATCGGAAACTACATCTGAAATTCCTATCAGCACCTATATTTGAAATGCCTATCGGCAACCATATCTGGAATGCCTATCGGCACCTATATTTGAAATGCCTATCGGCTTCTATATCTGAAATGCCTATCGGCACCTATTTTTAAAATGCCAATCGGCAACTATATCTGAAATGCCTATCGGCACCTATATCTGAAATGCCTATCGACACCTATATCTGAAATGCCTATCGACACCTATATCTGAAATGCCTATCGACACCTATATCTGAAATGCCTATCGACACCTATATCTGAAATGCCTATCGACACCTATATCTGAAATGCCTATCGACACCTATATCTGAAATGCCTATCGACACCTATATCTGAAATGCCTATCGACACCTATTTTTGAAATGCGTATCGGAAACTACATCTGAAATGCCTATCAGCACCTATATTTGAAATGCCTATCGGCAACCATATCTGGAATGCATATCGGCACCTATATTTAAAATGCCTATCGGCTTCTATATCTGAAATGCCTATCGGCACCTATTTTTAAAATGCCAATCGGCAACTATATCTGAAATGCCTATCGGCACCTATATCTGAAATGCCTATCGACACCTATATCTGAAATGCCTATCGACACCTATATCTGAAATGCCTATCGACACCTATATCTGAAATGCTTATCGACACCTATATCTGAAATGCCTATCGACACCTATTTTTGAAATGCCTATCGGAAACTACATCTGAAATGCCTATCAGCACCTATATTTGAAATGCCTATCGGCAACCATATCTGGAATGCCTATCGGCACCTATATTTGAAATGCCTATCGGCTTCTATATCTGAAATGCCTATCGGCACCTATTTTTAAAATGCCAATCGGCAACTATATCTGAAATGCCTATCGGCACCTATATCTGAAATGCCTATCGACACCTATATCTGAAATGCCTATCGACACCTATATCTGAAATGCCTATCGACACCTATATCTGAAATGCCTATCGACACCTATATCTGAAATGCCTATCGACACCTATATCTGAAATGCCTATCGACACCTATATCTGAAATGCCTGTCGACACCTATATCTGAAATGCCTATCGACACCTATTTTTGAAATGCCTTTCGGAAACTACATCTGAAATGCCTATCAGCACCTATATTTGAAATGCCTATCGGCAACTATATCTGGAATGCCTATCGGCACCTATATTTGAAATGCCTATCGGCTTCTATATCTGAAATGCCTATCGGCACCTATTTTCAAAATGCCAATCGGCAACTATATCTGAAATGCCTATCGGCACCTATATCTGAAATGCCTATCGACACCTATATCTGAAATGCCTATCGACACCTATATCTGAAATGCCTATCGACACCTATATCTGAAATGCCTATCGACACCTATATCTGAAATGCCTATCGACACCTATATCTGAAATGCCTATCGACACCTATATCTGAAATGCCTATCGACACCTATATCTGAAATGCCTATCGACACCTATATCTGAAATGCCTATCGACACCTATATCTGAAATGCCTATCGACACCTATATCAGAAATGCCTATCGACACCTATATCTGAAATGCCTATCGACACCTATATCTGAAATGCCTATCGACACCTATTTTTGAAATGCCTATCGGAAACTACATCTGAAATGCCTATTAGCACCTATATTTGAAATGCCTATCGGCAACCATATCTGGAATGCTTATCGGCACCTATATTTGAAATGCCTATCGGCTTCTATATCTGAAATGCCTATCGGCACCTATTTTTAAAATGCCAATCGGCAACTATATCTGAAATGCCTATCGGCACCTATATCTGAAATGCCTATCGACACCTATATCTGAAATGCCTATCGACATCTATATCTGAAATGCCTATCGACACCTATATCTGAAATGCCTATCGACACCTATATCTGAAATGCCTATCGACACCTATATCTGAAATGCCTATCGACACCTCTATCTGAAATGCCTATCGACACCTATATCTGAAATGCCTATCGACACCTATTTTTGAAATGCCTATCGGAAACTACATCTGAAATGCCTATCAGCACCTATATTTGAAATGCCTATCGGCAACCATATCTAGAATGCCTATCGGCACCTATATTTGAAATGCCTATCGGCTTCTATATCTGAAATGCCTATCGGCACCTATTTTTAAAATGCCAATCGGCAACTATATGTGAAATGCCTATCGGCAACTATATCTGAAATGCCTATCGACACCTATATCTGAAATGCCTATCGACACCTATATCTGAAATCCCTATCGACACCTATATCTGAAATGCCTATCGACACCTATATCTGAAATGCCTATCGACACCTATATCTGAAATGCCTATCGACACCAATATCTGAAATGCCTATCGACACCTATATCTGAAATGCCTATCGACACCTATATCTGAAATGCCTATCGACACCTATTTTTGAAATGCCTATCGGTAACTACATCTGAAATGCCTATCAGCACCTATATTTGAAATGCCTATCGGCAACCATATCTGGAATGCCTATCGGCACCTATATTTGAAATGCCTATCGGCTTCTATATCTGAAATGCCTATCGGCACCTATCTTTAAAATGCCAATCGGCAACTATATCTGAAATGCCTATCGGCACCTATATCTGAAATGCCTATCGACACCTTTATCTGAAATGCCTATCGACACCTATTTTTGAAATGCCTATCGGAAACTACATCTGAAATGCCTATCAGCACCTATATTTGAAATGCCTATCGGCAACCATATATGGAATGCCTATCGGCACCTATATTTGAAATGCCTATCGGCTTCTATATCTGAAATGCCTATCGGCACCTATTTTTAAAATGCCAATCGGCAACTATATCTGAAATGCCTATCGACACCTATATCTGAAATGCCTATCGACACCTATATCTGAAATGCCTATCGACACCTATATCTGAAATGCCTATCGACACCTATATCTGAAATGCCTATCGACACCTATATCTGAAATGCCTATCGACACCTATTTTTAAAATGCCTATCGGAAACTACATCTGAAATGCCTATCAGCACCTATATTTGAAATGCCTATCGGCAACCATATCTGGAATGCCTATCGGCACCTATATTTGAAATGCCTATCGGCTTCTATATCTAATATGCCTATCGGCACCTATTTTTAAATTGCCAATCTGCAACTACATCTGAAATGCCTATCGGCACCTATATCTGAAATGCCTATCGACACCTATATCTGAAATGCCTATCGACACCTATATCTGAAATGCCTATCGACACCTATATCTGAAATGCCTATCGACACCTATATCTGAAATGCCTATCGACACCTATATCTGAAATGCCTATCGACACCTATATCTGAAATGCCTATCGACACCTATATCTGAAATACCTATCGACACCTATTTTTGAAATGCCTATCGGAAACTACATCTGAAATGCCTATCAGCACCTATATTTGAAATGCCTATCGGCAACCATATCTGGAATGCCTATCGGCACCTATATTTGAAATGCCTATCGGCTTCTATATCTGAAATGCCTATCGGCACCTATTTTTAAAATGCCAATCGGCAACTATATCTGAAATGCCTATCGGCACCTATATCTGAAATGCCTATCGACACCTATATCGGAAATGCCTATCGACACCTATATCTGAAATGCCTATCGACACCTATATCTGAAATGCCTATCGACACCTATATCTGAAATGCCTATCGACACCTATTTTTGAAATGCGTATCGGAAACTACATCTGAAATGCCAATCAGCACCTATATTTGAAATGCCTATCGGCAACCATATCTGGAATGCATATCGGCACCTATATTTGAAATGCCTATCGGCTTCTATATCTGAAATGCCTATCGGCACCTATTTTTAAAATGCCAATCGGCAACTATATCTGAAATGCCTATCGGCACCTATATCTGAAATGCCTATCGACACCTATATCTGAAATGCCTATCGACACCTATATCTGAAATGCCTATCGACACCTATATCTGAAATGCCTATCGACACCTATATCTGAAATGCCTATCGACACCTATATCTGAAATGCCTATCGACACCTATATCTGAAATGCCTATCGACACCTATATCTGAAATGCCTATCGACACCTATATCTGAAATGCCTATCGACACCTATTTTTGAAATGCCTATCGGAAACTACATCTGAAATGCCTATCAGCACCTATATTTGAAATGCCTATCGGCAACCATATCTGGAATGCCTATCGGCACCTATATTTGAAATGCCTATCGGCTTCTATGTCTGAAATGCCTATCGGCACCTATTTTTAAAATGCCAATCGGCAACTATATCTGAAATGCCTATCGGCACCTATATCTGAAATGCCTATCGACACCTATATCTGAAATGCCTATCGACACTTATATCTGAAATGCCTATCGACACCTATATCTGAAATGCCTATCGACACCTATATCTGAAATGCCTATCGACACCTATATCTGAAATGCCTATCGACACCTATATCTGAAATGCCTATCGACACCTATTTTTGAAATGCCTATCGGAAACTACATCTGAAATGCCTATCAGCACCTATATTTGAAATGCCTATCGGCAACCATATCTGGAATGCCTATCGGCACCTATATTTGAAATGCCTATCGGCTTCTATATCTGAAATGCCTATCGGCACCTATTTTTAAAATGCCAATCGGCAACTATATCTGAAATGCCTATCGGCACCTATATCTAAAATGCCTATCGACACCTATATCTGAAATGCCTATCGACACCTATATCTGAAATGCCTATCGACACCTATATCTGAAAAGCCTATCGACACCTATATCTGAAATGCCTATCGACACCTATATCTGAAATGCCTATCGACACCTATATCTGAAATGCCTATCGACACCTATATCTGAAATGCCTATCGACACCTATTTTTTAAATGCCTATCGGAAACTACATCTGAAATGCCTATCAGCACCTATATTTGAAATGCCTATCGGCAACCATATCTAGAATGCCTATCGGCACCTATATTTGAAATGCCTATCGGCTTCTATATCTGAAATGCCTATCGGCACCTATTTTTAAAATGCCAATCGGCAACTATATCTAAATGCCTATCGGCACCTATATCTGAAATGCCTATCGACACTTATATCTGAAATGCCTATCGACACCTATATCTGAAATGCCTATCGACACCTATATCTGAAATGCCTATCGACACCTATATCTGAAATGCCAATCGACACCTATATCTGAAATGCCTATCGAAACCTATATCTGAAATGCCTATCGACACCTATATCTGAAATGCCTATCGACACCTATATCTGAAATGCCTATCGACACCTATTTTTGAAATGCCTATCGGTAACTACATCTGAAATGCCTATCAGCACCTATATTTGAAATGCCTATCGGCAACCATATCTGGAATGCCTATCGGCACCTATATTTGAAATGCCTATCGGCTTCTATATCTGAAATGCCTATCGGCACCTATCTTTAAAATGCCAATCGGCAACTATATCTGAAATGCCTATCGGCACCTATATCTGAAATGCCTATCGACACCTATATCTGAAATGCCTATCGACACCTATTTTTGAAATGCCTATCGGAAACTACATCTGAAATGCCTATCAGCACCTATATTTGAAATGCCTATCGGCAACCATATATGGAATGCCTATCGGTACCTATATTTGAAATGCCTATCGGCTTCTATATCTGAAATGCCTATCGGCACCTATTTTTAAAATGCCAATCGGCAACTATATCTGAAATGCCTATCGACACCTATATCTGAAATGCCTATCGACACCTATATCTGAAATGCCTATCGACACCTATATCTGAAATGCCTATCGACACCTATATCTGAAATGCCTATCGACACCTATATCTGAAATGCCTATCGACACCTATATCTGAAATGCCTATCGACACCTATATCTGAAATGCCTATCGACACCTATATCTGAAATGCCTATCGACACCTATTTTTGAAATGCCTATCGGAAACTACATCTGAAATGCCTATCAGCACCTATATTTGAAAAGCCTATCGGCAACCATATCTGGAATGCCTATCGGCACCTATATTTAAAATGCCTATCGGCTTCTATATCTAATATGCCTATCGGCACCTATTTTTAAATTTCCAATCTGCAACTATATCTGAAATGCCTATCGGCACCTATATCTGAAATGCCTATCGACACCTATATCTGAAATGCCTATCGACACCTATATCTGAAATGCCTATCGACACCTATATCTGAAATGCCTATCGACACCTATATCTGAAATGCCTATCGACACCTATATCTGAAATGCCTATCGACACCTATATCTGAAATGCCTATCGACACCTATATCTGAAATACCTATCGACACCTATTTTTGAAATGCCTATCGGAAACTACATCTGAAATGCCTATCAGCACCTATATTTGAAATGCCTATCGGCAACCATATCTGGAATGCCTATCGGCACCTATATTTGAAATGCCTATCGGCTTCTATATCTCAAATGCCTATCGGCACCTATTTTTAAAATGCCAATCGGCAACTATATTTGAAATGCCTATCGGCACCTATATCTGAAATGCCTATCGACACCTATATCTGAAATGCCTATCGACACCTATATCAGAAATGCCTATCGACACCTATATCTGAAATGCCTATCGACACCTATATCTGAAATGCCTATCGACACCTATATCTGAAATGCCTATCGACACCTATTTTTGAAATGCCTATCGGAAACTACATCTGAAATGCCTATTAGCACCTATATTTGAAATGCCTATCGGCAACCATATCTGGAATGCCTATCGGCACCTATATTTGAAATGCCTATCGGCTTCTATATCTGAAATGCCTATCGGCACCTATTTTTAAAATGCCAATCGGCAACTATATCTGAAATGCCTATCGGCACCTATATCTGAAATGCCTATCGACACCTATATCTGAAATGCCTATCGACACCTATATATGAAATGCCTATCGACACCTATATCTGAAATGCCTATCGACACCTATATCTGAAATACCTATCGACACCTATTTTTGAAATGCCTATCGGAAACTACATCTGAAATGCCTATCAGCACCTATATTTGAAATGCCTATCGGCAACCATATCTGGAATGCCTATCGGCACCTATATTTGAAATGCCTATCGGCTTCTATATCTGAAATGCCTATCGGCACCTATTTTTAAAATGCCAATCGGCAACTATATCTGAAATGCCTATCGGCACCTATATCTGAAATGCCTATCGACACCTATATCGGAAATGCCTATCGACACATATATCTGAAATGCCTATCGACACCTATATCTGAAATGCCTATCGACACCTATATCTGAAATGCCTATCGACACCTATTTTTGAAATGCGTATCGGAAACTACATCTGAAATGCCAATCAGCACCTATATTTGAAATGCCTATCGGCAACCATATCTGGAATGCATATCGGCACCTATATTTGAAATGCCTATCGGCTTCTATATCTGAAATGCCTATCGGCACCTATTTTTAAAATGCCAATCGGCAACTATATCTGAAATGCCTATCGGCACCTATATCTGAAATGCCTATCGACACCTATATCTGAAATGCCTATCGACACCTATATCTGAAATGCCTATCGACACCTATATCTGAAATGCCTATCGACACCTATATCTGAAATGCCTATCGACACTTATATCTGAAATGCCTATCGACACCTATATCTGAAATGCCTATCGACACCTATATCTGAAATGCCTATCGACACCTATATCTGAAATGCCTATCGACACCTATTTTTGAAATGCCTATCGGAAACTACATCTGAAATGCCTATCAGCACCTATATTTGAAATGCCTATCGGCAACCATATCTGGAATGCCTATCGGCACCTATATTTGAAATGCCTATCGGCTTCTATGTCTGAAATGCCTATCGGCACCTATTTTTAAAATGCCAATCGGCAACTATATCTGAAATGCCTATCGGCACCTATATCTGAAATGCCTATCGACACCTATATCTGAAATGCCTATCGACACTTATATCTGAAATGCCTATCGACACCTATATCTGAAATGCCTATCGACATCTATATCTGAAATGCCTATCGACACCTATATCTGAAATGCCTATCGACACCTATATCTGAAATGCCTATCGACACCTATTTTTGAAATGCCTATCGGAAACTACATCTGAAATGCCTATCAGCACCTATATTTGAAATGCCTATCGGCAACCATATCTGGAATGCCTATCGGCACCTATATTTGAAATGCCTATCGGCTTCTATATCTGAAATGCCTATCGGCACCTATTTTTGTAATGCCAATCGGCAACTATATCTGAAATGCCTATCGGCACCTATATCTAAAATGCCTATCGACACCTATATCTGAAATGCCTATCGACACCTATATCTGAAATGAATATCGACACCTATATCTGAAAAGCCTATCGACACCTATATCTGAAATGCCTATCGACACCTATATCTGAAATGCCTATCGACACCTATATCTGAAATGCCTATCGACACCTATATCTGAAATGCCTATCGACACCTATTTTTTAAATGCCTATCGGAAACTACATCTGAAATGCCTATCAGCACCTATATTTGAAATGCCTATCGGCAACCATATCTAGAATGCCTATCGGCACCTATATTTGAAATGCCTATCGGCTTCTATATCTGAAATGCCTATCGGCACCTATTTTTAAAATGCCAATCGGCAGCTATATCTAAATGCCTATCGGCACCTATATCTGAAATGCCTATCGACACTTATATCTGAAATGCCTATCGACACCTATATCTGAAATGCCTATCGACACCTATATCTGAAATGCCTATCGACACCTATATCTGAAATGCCTATCGACACCTATATCTGAAATGCCTATCGACACCTATATCTGAAATGCCTATCGACACCTATATCTGAAATGCCTATCGACACCTATATCTGAAATGCCTATCGACACCTATTTTTGAAATGCCTATCGGTAACTACATCTGAAATGCCTATCAGCACCTATATTTGAAATGCCTATCGGCAACCATATCTGGAATGCCTATCGGCACCTATATTTGAAATGCCTATCGGCTTCTATATCTGAAATGCCTATCGGCACCTATCTTTAAAATGCCAATCGGCAACTATATCTGAAATGCCTTTCGGCACCTATATCTGAAATGCCTATCGACACCTATATCTGAAATGCCTATCGACACCTATTTTTGAAATGCCTATCGGAAACTACATCTGAAATGCCTATCAGCACCTATATTTGAAATGCCTATCGGCAACCATATATGGAATGCCTATCGGCACCTATATTTAAAATGCCTATCGGCTTCTATTTCTAATATGCCTATCGGCACCTATTTTTAAATTTCCAATCTGCAACTATATCTGAAATGCCTATCGGCACCTATATCTGAAATGCCTATCGACACCTATATCTGAAATGCCTATCGACACCTATATCTGAAATGCCTATCGACACCTATATCTGAAATGCCTATCGACACTTATATCTGAAATGCCTATCGACACCTATATCTGAAATGCCTATCGACACCTATATCTGAAATGCCTATCGACACCTATATCTGAAATACCTATCGACACCTATTTTTGAAATGCCTATCGGAAACTACATCTGAAATGCCTATCAGCACCTATATTTGAAATGCCTATCGGCAACCATATCTGGAATGCCTATCGGCACCTATATTTGAAATGCCTATCGGCTTCTATATCTCAAATGCCTATCGGCACCTATTTTTAAAATGCCAATCGGCAACTATATTTGAAATGCCTATCGGCACCTATATCTGAAATGCCTATCGACACCTATATCTGAAATGCCTATCGACACCTATATCAGAAATGCCTATCGACACCTATATCTGAAATGCCTATCGACACCTATATCTGAAATGCCTATCGACACCTATATCTGAAATGCCTATCGACACCTATTTTTGAAATGCCTATCGGAAACTACATCTGAAATGCCTATCAGCACCTATATTTGAAATGCCTATCGGCAACCATATCTGGAATGCCTATCGGCACCTATATTTGAAATGCCTATCGGCTTCTATATCTGAAATGCCTATCGGCACCTATTTTTAAAATGCCAATCGGCAACTATATCTGAAATGCCTATCGGCACCTATATCTGAAATGCCTATCGACACCTATATCTGAAATGCCTATCGACACCTATATATGAAATGCCTATCGACACCTATATCTGAAATGCCTATCGACACCTATATCTGAAATGCCTATCGACACCTATTTTTGAAATGCCTATCGGAAACTACATCTGAAATGCCTATCAGCACCTATATTTGAAATGCCTATCGGCAACCATATCTGGAATGCCTATCGGCAACTATATTTGAAATGCCTATCGGCTTCTATATCTGAAATGCCTATCGGCACCTATTTTTAAAATGCCAATCGGCAACTATATCTGAAATGCCTATCGGCACCTATATCTGAAATGCCTATCGACACCTATATCTGAAATGCCTATCGACACCTATATCTGAAATGCCTATCGACACCTATATCTGAAATGCCTATCGACACCTATATCTGAAATGCCTATCGACACCTATATCTGAAATGCCTATCGACACCTATATCTGGAATGCCTATCGACACCTATTTTTGAAATGCCTATCGGAAACTACATCTGAAATTCCTATCAGCACCTATATTTGAAATGCCTATCGGCAACCATATCTGGAATGCCTATCGGCACCTATATTTGAAATGCCTATCGGCTTCTCTATCTGAAATGCCTATCGGCACCTATTTTTAAAATGCCAATCGGCAACTATATCTGAAATGCCTATCGGCACCTATATCTGAAATGCCTATCGACACCTATATCTGAAATGCCTATCGACACCTATATCTGAAATGCCTATCGACACCTATATCTGAAATGCCTATCGACACCTATATCTGAAATGCCTATCGACACCTATATCTGAAATGCCTATCGACACCTATATCTGAAATGCCTATCGACACCTATATCTGAAATGCCTATCGACACCTATTTTTGAAATGCGTATCGGAAACTACATCTGAAATGCCTATCAGCACCTATATTTGAAATGCCTATCGGCAACAATATCTGGAATGCATATCGGCACCTATATTTGAAATGCCTATCGGCTTCTATATCTGAAATGCCTATCGGCACCTATTTTAAAAATGCCAATCGGCAACTATATCTGAAATGCCTATCGGCACCTTTATCTGAAATGCCTATCGACACCTATATCTGAAATGCCTATCGACACCTATATCTGAAATGCCTATCGACACCTATATCTGAAATGCCTATCGACACCTATATCTGAAATGCCTATCGACACCTATATCTGAAATGCCTATCGACACCTATAACTGAAATGCCTATCGACACCTATATCTGAAATGCCTATCGACACCTATTTTTGAAATGTCTATCGGAAACTACATCTGAAATGCCTATCAGCACCTATATTTGAAATGCCTATCGGCAACCATATCTGGAATGCCTATCGGCACCTATATTTGAAATGCCTATCGGCTTCTATATCTAAAATGCCTATCGGCACCTATTTTTAAAATGCCAATCGGCAACTATATCTGAAATGCCTTTCGGCACCTATATCTGAAATGCCTATCGACACCTATATCTGAAATGCCTTTCGACACCTATATCTGAAATGCCTATCGACACCTATATCCGAAATGCCTATCGACACCTATATCTGAAATGCCTATCGACACCTATATCTGAAATGCCTATCGACACATATATCTGAAATGCCTATCGACACCTATTTTTGAAATGCCTATCGGAAACTACATCTGCAATGCCTATCAGCACCTATATTTGAAATGCCTATTGGCAACCATATCTGGAATGCCTATCGGCACCTATATTTGAAATGCCTATCGGCTTCTATATCTGAAATGCCTATCGGCACCTATTTTTAAAATGCCAATCGGCAACTATATCTGAAATGCCTATCGGCACCTATATCTAAAATGCCTATCGACACCTATATCTGAAATGCCTATCGACACCTATATCTGAAATGCCTATCGACACCTATATCTGAAATGCCTATCGACACCTATATCTGAAATGCCTATCGACACCTATATCTGAAATGCCTATCGACACCTATATCTGAAATGCCTATCGACACCTATATCTAAAAATGCCTATCGACACCTATTTTTGAAATGCCTATCGGAAACTACATCTGAAATGCCTATCAGCACCTATATTTGAAATGCCTAACGGCAACCATATCTGGAATGCCTATCGGCACCTATATTTGAAATGCCTATCGGCTTCTATATCTGAAATGCCTATCGGCACCTATTTTTAAAATGCCAATCGGCAATTATATCTGAAATGCCTATCGGCACCTATATCTGAAATGCCTATCGACACCTATATCTGAAATGCCTATCGACACCTATATCTGAAATGCCTATCGACACCTATATCTGAAATGCCTATCGACACCTATATCTGAAATGCCTATCGACACCTATATCTGAAATGCCTATCGACACCTATATCTGAAATGCCTATCGACATCTATATCTGAAATGCCTATCGACACCTATTTTTGAAATGCCTATCGGAAACTACATCTGAAATGCCTATCAGCACCTATATTTGAAATGCCTATCGGCAACCATATCTGGAATGCCTATCGGCACCTATATTTGAAATGCCTATCGGCTTCTATATCTGAAATGCCTATCGGCACCTATTTTTAAAATGCCAATCGGCAACTATATCTGAAATGCCTATCGGCACCTATATCTGAAATGCCTATCGACACCTATATCTGAAATGCCTATCGACACCTATATCTGAAATGCCTATCGACACCTATATCTGGAATGCCTATCGACACCTATATCTGAAATGCCTATCGACACCTATATCTGAAATGCCTATCGACACCTATATCTGAAATGCCTATCGACACCTATATCTGAAATGCCTATCGATACCTATATCTGAAATGCCTATCGACACCTATTTTTGAGATGCCTATCGGAAACTACATCTGAAATGCCTATCAGCACCAATGTTTGAAATGCCTATCGGCAACCATATCTGAAATGCCTATCGACACCTATATTTGAAATACCTATCGGCTTCTATATCTGAAAAGCCTATCGGCACCTATTTTTAAAATACCAATCGGCAACTATATCTGAAATGCCTATCGGCACCTATATCTGAAATGCCTATCGGCATTAATTTTTGAAATGCCTATCGGAAACTACTTCTGAAATGCCTATCAGCACCTATATTTCAAATGCCTATCGGCAACCATATCTGGAATGCCTATCGGCACCTATATTTGAAATGCCTATCGGCTTCTATATCTGAAATGCCTATCGGCACCTATTTTTAAAATGCCAATCGGCAACTATATCTGAAATGCCTATCGGCACCTATATCTAAAATGCCTATCGGCACCTATTTTTGAAATGCCAATCGGAAACTACATTTAAAATGCCTATCGGCACCTATTTTTAAAATGCCTATCGGCAACCATATCTGAAATGCCTATCGACACCTATATTTGAAATACCTATCGGCTTCTATATCTGAAATGCCTATCGGCACCTATTTTTAAAATGCCAATCGGCAACTATATCTGAAGTGCCTATCGGCACCTATATCTGAAATGCCTATCGGCACCTATTTTTGAAATGCTTATCGAAAACGACATCTGAAATGCCTATCAGCACCTATATTTGAAATGCCTATCGGCAACCACATCAGAAATGCCTATCGGCACCTATATCTGAAATGCCTTTCGGTATTTATATCTGAAATGCCTATCGACACCTATATTTGAAATGCCTATCGGCACCTATATTTTTAATGCCTATCGGCAACTATATCTGATATGCCTATCGGCACCTATATCTGAAATGCCTATCGGCACCTATTTTTGAAATGCCTATCGGAAACTACATCTAAAATGCCTATCGGCACCTATTTTTAAAATGCCAATCGGCAACTATATCTGAAATGCCTATCGGCACCTATATCTGAAATGCCTATCGGCACCTATTTTTGAAATGCCTATCGGAAACTACATCTAAAATGCCAATCGGCACCTATTTTTAAAATGCCAATCGGCAACTATATCTGAAATGCCTATCGGCACCTATATCTGAAATGCCTATCGGCACCTTTTTTTGAAATGCTTATCGAAAACGACATCTGAAATGCCTATCAGCACCTATATTTGAAATGCCTATCGGCAACCACATCAGAAATGCCTATCGACACCTATATTTGAAATACCTATCGGCTTCTATATCTGAAATGCCTATCAGCACCTATTTTTAAAATGCCAATCGGCAACTATATCTGAAGTGCCTATAGGCACCTATATCTGAAATGCCTATCGGCACCTATTTTTGAAATGCTTATCGAAAACGACATCTGAAATGCCTATCAGCACCTATATTTGAAATGCCTATCGGCAACCACATCAGAAATGCCTATCGGCACCTATATCTGAAATGCCTTTCGGTATTTATATCTGAAATGCCTATCGACACCTATATTTGAAATGCCTATCGGCACCTATATTTTTAATGCCTATCGGCAACTATATCTGATATGCCTATCGGCACCTATATCTGAAATGCCTATCGGCACCTATTTTTGAAATGCCTATCGGAAACTACATCTTAAATGCCTATCGGCACCTATTTTTAAAATGCCAATCGGCAACTATATCTGAAATGCCTATCGGCACCTATATCTGAAATGCCTATCGGCACCTATTTTTGAAATGCCTATCGGAAACTACATCTAAAATGCCAATCGGCACCTATTTTTAAAATGCCAATCGGCAACTATATCTAAAATGCCTATCGGCACCTATATCTGAAATGCCTATCGGCACCTATTTTTGAAATGCTTATCGAAAACGACATCTGAAATGCCTATCAGCACCTATATTTGAAATGCTTTATCGGCAACCACATCAGAAATGCCTATCGACACCTATATTTGAAATACCTATCGGCTTCTATATCTGAAATGACTATCGGCACCTATTTTTAAAATGCCAATCGGCAACTATATCTAAAATGCCTATCGGCACCTATATCTGAAATGCCTATTGGCACCAATTTTTGAAATGCCTATCGGAAACTACATCTGAAATTCCTATCAGCACCTATATTTGAAATGCCTATCGGCACCTATATTTTAAATGCCTATCGGCAACTATATCTGTTATGCCTATCGGCACCTATATCTGAAATGCCTATCGGCACCTATTTTTGACAAGCCTATCGGAAACTACATCTAAAATGCCTATCGGCACCTATTTTTAAAATGCCAATCGGCAACTATATCTGAAATGCCTATCGGCACCTATATCTGAAATGCCTATCGGGACCTATTTTTGAAATGCCTATCGGAAACTACATCTGAAATGCCTAACAGCACCTATATTTGAAGTGCATATCGGCAACCATATCTGAAATGCCTATCGACACCTATATTTGAAATACCTATCGGCTTCTATATCTGAAATGCCTATCGGCACCTATTTTTAAAATGCCAATCGGCAACTATATCTAAAATGCCTATCGGCACCTATATCTGAAATGCCTATTGGCACCAATTTTTGAAATGCCTATCGGAAACTACATCTGAAATGCCTATCAGCACCTATATTTGAAATGCCTACCGGCAACCATATCTGGAATGCCTATCGGCACGTATATTTGAAATGCCTATTGGCTTGTATATCTGAAATGCCTATCGACACCTATTTTTAAAATGCCAATTGGCAACTATATCTGAAATGCCTATCGGCACCTGTTTTTAAAATGCCAATCGGAAACTATATCTGAAATGCCTATCGGCACCTATATCTGAAATGCCTATCGGCATCAATTTTTGAAATGCCTATCGGAAACTACATTTAAAATGCCTATCAGCACCTATATTTGAAATGCCTATCGGCAACCATATCTGGAATGCCTATCGGCACCTATATTTGAAATGCCTATCGGCTCTTATATCTGAAATACCTATCGGCACCTATTTTTAAAATGCCAATTAGCATCTATATCTGAAATGCCTATCGGCACCTATATCTAAAATGCCTATCGGCACCTATTTTTGAAATGCCTATCGGAAACTACATCTGAAATGCCTATCAGCACCTATATTTGAAATGCCTATCGGCAACCATATCTGGAATGCCTATCGGCACCTATATTTGAAATGCCTATCGGCTTCTATATCTGAAATGCCTATCGGCACCTATTTTTAAAATGCCAATCGGCAACTATATCTGAAATGCCTATCGGCACCTATATTTTAAATGCCTATCGGCAACTATATCTGATATGCCTATCGGCACCTATATCTGAAATGCCTATCGGTACCTATTTTTGAAATGCCTATCGGAAACTACATCTAAAATGCCTATCGGCACCTATTTTTAAAATGCCAATCGGCAACTATATCTGAAATGCCTATCGGCACCTATATCTGAAATGCCTATCGGCACCTATTTTTGAAATGCCTATCGGAAACTACATCTAAAATGCCAATCGGCACCTATTTTTTAAATGCCAATCGGTAACTATAGCTGAAATGCCTATCGGCACCTATATCTGAAATGCCTATCGGCACCTATTTTTGAAATGCTTATCGAAAACGACATCTGAAATGCCTATCAGCACCTATATTTGAAATGCCTATCGGCAACCACATCAGAAATGCCTATCGACACCTATATTTGAAATACCTATCGGCTTCTATATCTGAAATGCCTATCGGCACCTATTTTTAAAATGCCAATCGGCAACTATATCTAAAATGCCTATCGGCACCTATATCTGAAATGCCTATTGGCACCAATTTTTGAAATGCCTATCGGAAACTACATCTGAAATGCCTATCAGCACCTATATTTTAAATGCCTATCGGCAACTATATCTGATATGCCTATCGGCAACTATATCTGAAATGCCTATCGGCACCTATTTTTGACATGCCTATCGGAAACTACATCTAAAATGCCTATCGGCACCTATTTTTAAAATGCCAATCGGCAACTATATCTGAAATGCCTATCGGCACCTATATCTGAAATGCCTATCGGGACCTATTTTTGAAATGCCTATCGGAAACTACATCTGAAATGCCTAACAGCACCTATATTTGAAGTGCATATCGGCAACCATATCTGAAATGCCTATCGACACCTATATTTGAAATACCTATCGGCTTCTATATCTGAAATGCCTATCGGCACCTATTTTTAAAATGCCAATCGGCAACTATATCTAAAATGCCTATCGGCACCTATATCTGAAATGCCTATTGGCACCAATTTTTAAAATGCCTATCGGAAACTACATCTGAAATGCCTATCAGCACCTATATTTGAATAGCCTACCGGCAACCATATCTGGAATGCCTATCGGCACGTATATTTGAAATGCCTATTGGCTTCTATATCTGAAATGCCTATCGACACCTATTTTTAAAATGCCAATTGGCAACTATATCTGAAATGCCTATCGGCACCTGTTTTTAAAATGCCAATCGGCAACTATATCTGAAATGCCTATCGGCACCTATATCTGAAATGCCTATCGGCATCAATTTTTGAAATGCCTATCGGAAACTATATTTAAAATGCCTATCAGCACCTATATTTGAAATGCCTATCGGCAACCATATCTGGAATGCCTATCGGCACCTATATTTGAAATGCCTATCGGCTCTTATATCTGAAATACCTATCGGCACCTATTTTTAAAATGCCAATTGGCATCTATATCTGAAATGCCTATCGGCACCTATATCTAAAATGCCTATCGGCACCTATTTTTGAACTGCCTATCGGAAACTACATCTGAAATGCCTATCAGCATCTATATTTGAAATGCCTATCGGCAACCATATCTGGAATGCCTATCGGCACCTATATTTGGAATGCCTATCGGCTTCTATATCTGAAATGCCTATCGGCACCTATTTTTAAAATGCCAATCGGCAACTATATCTGAAATGCCTATCGGCACCTATATCTAAAATGCCTATCGGCACCTATTTTTGAAATGCCTATCGGAAACTACATCACAAATGCCTATCAGCACCTATATTTGAAATGCATATCGGCAACCATATCTAAAATGCCTATCGACACCTATATTTGAAATACCTATCGGCTTCTATATCTGAAATGCCTATCGGCACCTATTTTTAAAATGCCAATCGGCAACTATATCTAAAATGCCTATCGGCACCTATATCTGAAATGCCTATTGGCACCAATTTTTGAAATGCCTATCGGAAACTACATCTGAAATGCCTATCAGCACCTATATTTGAAATGCCTACCGGCAACCATATCTGGAATGCCTATCGGCACGTATATTTGAAATGCCTATTGGCTTGTATATCTGAAATGCCTATCGACACCTATTTTTAAAATGCCAATTGGCAACTATATCTGAAATGCCTATCGGCACCTGTTTTTAAAATGCCAATCGGAAACTATATCTGAAATGCCTATCGGCACCTATATCTGAAATGCCTATCGGCATCAATTTTTGAAATGCCTATCGGAAACTATATTTAAAATGCCTATCAGCACCTATATTTGAAATGCCTATCGGCAACCATATCTGGAATGCCTATCGGCACCTATATTTGAAATGCCTATCGGCTCTTATATCTGAAATACCTATCGGCACCTATTTTTAAAATGCCAATTGGCATCTATATCTGAAATGCCTATCGGCACCTATATCTAAAATGCCTATCGGCACCTATTTTTGAACTGCCTATCGGAAACTACATCTGAAATGCCTATCAGCATCTATATTTGAAATGCCTATCGGCAACCATATCTGGAATGCCTATCGGCACCTATATTTGGAATGCCTATCGGCTTCTATATCTGAAATGCCTATCGGCACCTATTTTTAAAATGCCAATCGGCAACTATATCTGAAATGCCTATCGGCACCTATATCTAAAATGCCTATCGGCACCTATTTTTGAAATGCCTATCGGAAACTACATCACAAATGCCTATCAGCACCTATATTTGAAATGCATATCGGCAACCACATCAGAAATGCCTATCGGCACCTATATCTGAAATGCCTTTCGGCATTTATATCTGAAATGCCTATCGACACCTATATTTGAAATGCCTATCGGCACCTATATTTGAAATGCCTATCGGCTTCTATATCTGAAATCCCTATCGGCACCTATTTTTAAAATGCCAATCGGCAAATATATCTGAAATGCCTATCGGCACCTATATCTGAAATGCCTATCGGCACCTATTTTTGAAATGCCTATCGGAAACTACATCTGAAATGCCTATCAGCACCAATATTTGAAATGCCTATCGGCAACCATATCTGAAATGCCTATCGACACCTATATTTGAAATACCTATCGGCTTCTATATCTGAAATGCCTATCGGCACCTATTTTTAAAATGCCTTTCGGAAACTACATCTGAAATGCCTATCTGCTCCTATATTTGAAATGCCTATCGACAACCATATCTGAAATGCCTATCGACACCTATATTTGAAATACCTATCGGCTTCTATATCTGAAATGCCTATCGGCACCTGTTTTTAAAATGCCAATCGGCAACTATATCTGAAATGCCTATCGGCACCTATATCTGATAAGCCTATCGGCACCAATTTTTGAAATGCCTATCGGAAACTACATCTGAAACGCCTATCAGCACCTATATTTGAAATGCCTATCGGCAACCATGTCTGGAATGCCTATCGGCACCTATATTTAAAATGCCTATTGGCTTCTATATCTGAAATGCCTATCGGCACCTATTTTTAAAATGCCAATCGGTAACTATATCTGAAATGCCTATCGGCACCTATATCTGAAATGCCTATCGGCACCTATTTTTGAAATGCCTATCGGAAACTACATCTGAAATGCCTATCAGCACCTATATTTGAAATGCCTATCAGGAACCACATCAGAAATGCCTATCGGCACCTATATCTGAAATGCCATTCGGCATTTATATCTGAAATGCCTATCGACACCTATATTTGAAATGTCTATCGGCACCTATATTTTAAATGCCTATCGGCAACTATATCTGATATGCCTATCGGCACCTATATCTGAAATGCCTATCGGCACCTATTTTTTAAATGCCTATCGGAAACTACATCTAAAATGCCTATCGGCACCTATTTTTAAAATGCCAATCGGCAACTATATCTTAAATGCCTATCGGCACCTATATCTGAAATGCCTATCGGCACCTATATCTGAAATGCCTATCGGCACCTGTTTTTGAAATGCCTATCGGAAACTACATCTGAAATGCCTATTAGCACCTATATTTGAAATGCCTATCGGCAACCATATCTGAAATGCCTATCGACACCTATATTTGAAATACCTATCGGCTTCTATATCTGAAATGCCTATCGACACCTATATTTGAAATGTCTATCGGCACCTATATTTTAAATGCCTATCGGCAACTATATCTGATATGCCTATCGGCACCTATATCTGAAATGCCTATCGGCACCTATTTTTTAAATGCCTATCGGAAACTACATCTAAAATGCCTATCGGCACCTATTTTTAAAATGCCAATCGGCAACTATATCTTAAATGCCTATCGGCACCTATATCTGAAATGCCTATCGGCACCTATATCTGAAATGCCTATCGGCACCTGTTTTTGAAATGCCTATCGGAAACTACATCTGAAATGCCTATCAGCACCTATATTTGAAATGCCTATCGGCAACCACATCAGAAATGCCTATCGGCACCTATATCTTAAATGGCTTTCGGTATTTATATCTGAAATGCCTATCGACACCTATATTTGAAATGGCTATCGGCACCTATATTTTAAATGCCTATCGGCAACTATATCTGATATGCCTATCGGCACCTATATCTGAAATGCCAATCGGCACCTATTTTTGAAGTGCCTATCGGAAACTACATCTAAAATGCCTATCGGCACCTATTTTTAAAATGCCAATCGGCAACTATATCTGAAATGCCTATCGGCACCTATATCTGAAATGCCTATCGGCACCTATTTTTGAAATGCCTATCGGAAACTACATCTAAAATGCCTATCGGCACCTATTTTTAAAATGCCAATCGGCAACTATATCTGAAATGCCTATCGGCACCTATATCTGAAATGCCTATCGGAACCTATTTTTGAAATGCCTATCGGAAATATCTGAAATGCCTATCGACACCTATATTTGAAATGCCTATCGGCTTCCATATCTGAAATGCCTATCGACACCTATTTTTAAAATGCCAATTGGCAACTATATCTGAAATGCCTATCGGCACCTGTTTTTAAAATGACAATCGGCAACTATATCTGAAATGCCTATCGGCACCTATATCTGAAATGCCTATCGGCACCTATTTTTGAAATGCCTATCGGAAACTATATCTGAAATGCCTATCGGCACCTATATCTGAAATGCCTATCGACACCTATATCTGAAATGCCTATCGACACCTATATCTGAAATGCCTATCGACACCTATATCTGAAATGCCTATCGACACCTATATCTGAAATGCCTATCGACACCTATATCTGAAATGCCTATCGACACCTATATCTGAAATGCCTATCGACACCTATATCTTAAATGCCTATCGACACCTATTTTTGAAATGCCTATCGGAAACTACATCTGAAATGCCTATCAGCACCTATATTTGAAATGCCTATCGGCAACCATATCTGGAATGCCTATCGGCACCTATATTTGAAATGCCTATCGGCTTCTATATCTGAAATGCCTATCGGCACCTATTTTTAAATTGCCAATCGGCAACTATATCTGAAATGCCTATCGGCACCTATATCTGAAATGCCTATCGACACCTATATCTGAAATGCCTATCGACACCTATATCTGAAATGCCTATCGACACCTATATCTGAAATGCCTATCGACACCTATATCTGAAATGTCTATCGACACCTATATCTGAAATGCCTATCGACACCTATATCTGAAATGCCTATCGACACCTATATCTGAAATGCCTATCGACACCTATATCTGAAATGCCTATCGACACCTATTTTTGAAATGCCTATCGGAAACTACATCTGAAATGCCTATCAGCACCTATATTTGAAATGCCTATCGGCAACCATATCTGGAATGCCTATCGGCACCTATATTTGAAATGCCTATCGGCTTCTATATCTGAAATGCCTATCGGCACCTATTTTTAAAATGCCAATCGGCAACTATATCTGAAATGGCCATCGGCACCTATATCTGAAATGGTTATCGACACCTATATCTGAAATGCCTATCGACACCTATATCTGAAATGCCTATCGACACCTATATCTGAAATGCCTATCGACACCTATATCTGAAATGCCTATCGACACCTATATCTGAAATGCCTATCGACACCTATATCTGAAATGCCTATCGACACCTATTTTTGAAATGCCTATCGGAAACTACATCTGAAATGCCTATCAGCACCTATATTTGAAATGCCTATCGGCAACCATATCTGGAATGCCCATCGGCACCTATATTTGAAATGCCTATCGGCTTCTATATCTGAAATGCCTATCGGCACCTATTTTTAAAATGCCAATCGGCAACTATATCTGAAATGCCTATCGGCACCTATATCTGAAATGCCTATCGACACCTATATCTGAAATGCCTATCGACACCTATATCTGAAATGCCTATCGACACCTATATCTGAAATGCCTATCGACACCTATATCTGAAATGCCTATCGACACCTATATCTGAAATGCCTATCGACACCTATATCTGAAATGCCTATCGACACCTATATCTGAAATGCCTATCGACACCTATTTTTGAAATGCCTATCGGAAACTACATCTGAAATGCCTATCAGCACCTATATTTGAAATGCCTATCGGCAACCACATCTGGAATGCCTATCGGCACCTATATTTGAAATGCCTATCGGCTTCTATATCTGAAATGCCTATCGGCACCTATTTTTAAAATGCCAATCGGCAACTATATCTGAAATGCCTATCGGCACCTATATCTAAAATGCCTATCGACACCTATATCTGAAATGCCTATCGACACCTATATCTGAAATGCCTATCGACACCTATATCTGAAATGCCTATCGACACCTATATCTGAAATGCCTATCGACACCTATATCTGAAATGCCTATCGACACCTATATCTGAAATGCCTATCGACACCTATATCTGAAATGCCTATCGACACCTATTTTTGAAATGCCTATCGGAAACTACATCTGAAATGCCTATCAGCACATATATTTGAAATGCCTATCGGCAACCATATCTGGAATGCCTATCGGCACCTATATTTGAAATGCCTATCGGCTTCTATATCTGAAATGCCTATCGGCACCTATTTTTAAAATGCCAATCGGCAACTATATCTGAAATGCCTATCGGCACCTATATCTGAAATGCCTATCGACACCTATAATATCTGAAATGCCTATCGACACCTATATCTGAAATGCCTATCGACACCTATATCTAAAATGCCTATCGACACCTATATCTGAAATGCCTATCGACACCTATATCTGAAATGCCTATCGACACCTATATCTGAAATGCCTATCGACACCTATATCTGAAATGCCTATCGACACCTATATCTGAAATGCCTATCGACACGTATTTTTGAAATGCCTATCGGAAACTACATCTGAAATGCCTATCAGCACCTATATTTGAAATGCCTATCGGCAACCATATCTGGAATGCCTATCGGCACCTATATTTGAAATGCCTATCGGCTTCTATATCTGAAATGCCTATCGGCAACTATTTTTAAAATGCCAATCGGCAACTATATCTGAAATGCCTATCGGCACCTTTATCTGAAATGCCTATCGACACCTATATCTGAAATGCCTATCGACACCTATATCTGAAATGCCTATCGACACCTATATCTGAAATGCCTATCGACACCTATATTTGAAATGCCTATCGACACCTATATCTGAAATGCCTATCGACACCTATTTTTGAAATGCTTATCGGAAACTACATCTGAAATGCCTATCAGCACCTATATTTGAAATGCCTATCGGCAACCATATCTGGAATGCCTATCGGCACCTATATTTGAAATGCCTATCGGCAACCATATCTGGAATGCCTATCGGCACCTATATTTGAAATGCCTATCGGCTTCTATATCTGAAATGCCTATCGGCAACTATTTTTAAAATGCCAATCGGCAACTATATCTGAAATGCCAATCGGCACCTATATCTGAAATGCCTATCGACACCTATATCTGAAATGCCTATCGACACCTATATCTGAAATGCCTATCGACACCTATATCTGAAATGCCTATCGACACCTATATCTGAAATGCCTATCGACACCTATATCTGAAATGCCTATCGACACCTATATCTGAAATGCCTATCGACACCTATATCTGAAATGCCTATCGACACCTATTTTTGAAATGCCTATCGACACCTATTTTTGAAATGCCTATCGGAAACTACATCTAAAATGCCTATCAGCACCTATATTTGAAATGCCTATCGGCAACCATATCTGGAATGCCTATCGGCACCTATATTTGAAATGTTTATCGGCTTCTATATCTGAAATGCCTATCGGCACCTATTTTTAAAATGCCAATCGGGAACTATATCTGAAATGGCCATCGGCACCTATATCTGAAATGCCTATCGACACCTATATCTGAAATGCCTATCGACACCTATATCTGAAATGCCTATCGACACCTATATCTGAAATGCCTATCGACACCTATATCTGAAATGCCTATCGACACCTATATCTGAAATGCCTATCGACACCTATATCTGAAATGCCTATCGACACCTATATCTGAAATGCCTATCGACACCTATATCTGAAATGCCTATCGACACCTATTTTTGAAATGCCTATCGGAAACTACATCTGAAATGCCTATCAGCACCTATATTTGAAATGCCTATCGGCAACGATATCTGGAATGCCCATCGGCACCTATATTTGAAATGCCTATCGGCTTCTATATCTGAAATGCTATCGGCACCTATTTTTAAAATGCAATCGGCAACTATATCTGAAAATGCCTATCGGCACCTATATCTGAAAATGCCTATCGACACCTATATCTGAAATGCCTATCGACACCTATATCTGAAATGCCTATCGACACCTATATCTGAAATGCCTATCGACACCTATATCTGAAATGCCTATCGACACCTATATCTGAAATGCCTATCGACACCTATATCTGAAATGCCTATCGACACTTATATCTGAAATGCCTATCGACACCTATATCTGAAATGCCATATCGACACCTATTTTTGAAATGCCTATCGGAAACTACATCTGAAATGCCTATCAGCACCTATATTTGAAATGCCTATCGGCAACCATATCTGGAATGCCTATCGGCACCTATATTTGAAATGCCTATCGGCTTCTATATCTGAAATGCTATCGGCACCTATTTTAAAATGCCAATCGGCAACTATATCTGAAATGCCTATCGGCACCTATATCTGAAATGCCTATCGACACCTATATCTGAAATGCCTATCGACACCTATATCTGAAATGCTTATCGACACCTATATCTGAAATGCCTATCGACACTATATCTGAAATGCCTATCGACACCTATATCTGAAATGCCTATCGACACCTATATCTGAAATGCCTATCGACACCTATATCTGAAATGCCTATCGACACCTATTTTTGAAATGCCTATCGGAAAATACATCTGAAATGCCTATCAGCACCTATATTTGAAATGCCTATCGGCAACCATATCTGGAATGCCTATCGGCACCTATATTTGAAATGCCTATCGGCTTCTATATCTGAAATGCCTATCGGCACCTATTTTTAAGATGCCAATCGGCAACTATATCTGAAATGCCTATCGGCACCTATATCTGAAATGCCTATCGACACCTATATCTGAAATGCCTATCGACACCTATATCTGAAATGCCTATCGACACCTATATCTGAAATGCCTATCGACACCTATATCTGAAATGCCTATCGACACCTATATCTGAAATGCCTATCGACACCTATATCTGAAATGCCTATCGACACCTTATCTGAAATGCCTATCGACACGTATTTTTGAAATGCCTATCGGAAACTACATCTGAAATGCCAATCAGCACCTATATTTGAAATGCCTATCGGCAACCATATCTGGAATGCCTATCGGCACCTATATTTGAAATGCCTATCGGCTTCTATATCTGAAATGCCTATCGGCACCTATTTTTAAGATGCCAATCGGCAACTATATCTGAAATGCCTATCGGCACCTATATCTGAAATGCCTATCGACACCTATATCTGAAATGCCTATCGACACCTATATCTGAAATGCCTATCGACACCTATATCTGAAATGCCTATCGACACCTATATCTGAAATGCCTATCGACACCTATATCTGAAATGCCTATCGACACCTATATCTGAAATGCCTATCGACACCTATATCTGAAATGCCTATCGACACGTATTTTTGAAATGCCTATCGGAAACTACATCTGAAATGCCAATCAGCACCTATATTTGAAATGCCTATCGGCAACCATATCTGGAATGCCTATCGGCACCTATAATTGAAATGCCTATCGGCTTCTATATCTGAAATGCCTATCGGCAACTATTTTTAAAATGCCAATCGGCAACTATATCTGAAATGCCTATCGGCACCTTTATCTGAAATGCCTATCGACACCTATATCTGAAATGCCTATCGACACCTATATCTGAAATGCCTATCGACACCTATATCTGAAATGCCTATCGACACCTATATCTGAAATGCCTATCGAAACCTATATCTGAAATGCCTATCGACACCTATATTTGAAATGCCTATCGACACCTATATCTGAAATGCCTATCGACACCTATTTTTGAAATGCTTATCTGAAACTACATCTGAAATGCCTATCAGCACCTATATTTGAAATGCCTATCGGCAACCATATCTGGAATGCCTATCGGCACCTATATTTGAAATGCCTATCGGCAACCATATCTGGAATGCCTATCGGCACCTATATTTGAAATGCCTATCGGCTTCTATATCTGAAATGCCTATCGGCAACTATTTTTAAAATGCCAATCGGCAACTATATCTGAAATGCCTATCGGCACCTATATCTGAAATGCCTATCGACACCTATATCTGAAATGCCTATCGACACCTATATCTGAAATGCCTATCGACACCTATATCTGAAATGCCTATCGACACCTATATCTGAAATGCCTATCGACACCTATATCTGAAATGCCTATCGACACCTATATCTGAAATGCCTATCGACACCTATATCTGAAATGCCTATCGACACCTATTTTTGAAATGCCTATCGGAAACTACATCTGAAATGCCTATCAGCACCTATATTTGAAATGCCTATCGGCAACCATATCTGGAATGCCTATCGGCACCTATATTTGAAATGCCTATCGGCTTCTATATCTGAAATGCCTATCGGCACCTATTTTTAAAATGCCAATCGGCAACTATATCTGAAATGCCTATCGGCACCTATATCTGAAATGCCTATCGACACCTATATCTGAAATGCCTATCGACACCTATATCTGAAATGCCTATCGACACCTATATCTGAAATGCCTATCGACACCTATATCTGAAATGCCTATCGACACCTATATCTGAAATGCCTATCGACACCTATATCTGAAATGCCTATCGACACCTATATCTGAAATGCCTATCGACACCTATTTTTGAAATGCCTATCGGAAACTACATCTGAAATGCCTATCAGCACCTATATTTGAAATGCCTATCGGCAACAATATCTGGAATGCCTATCGGCACCTATATTTGAAATGCCTATCGGCTTCTATATCTGAAATGCCTATCGGCACCTATTTTTAAAATGCCAATCGGCAACTATATCTGAAATGCCTATCGGCACCTATATCTAAAATGCCTATCGACACCTATATCTGAAATGCCTATCGACACCTATATCTGAAATGCCTATCGACACCTATATCTGAAATTCCTATCGACACCTATATCTGAAATGCCTATCGACACCTATATCTGAAATGCCTATCGACACCTATATCTGAAATGCCTATCGACACCTATATCTGAAATGCCTATCGACACCTATATCTGAAATGCCTATCGACACCTATTTTTGAAATGCCTATCGGAAACTACATCTGAAATGCCTATCAGCACCTATATTTGAAATGCCTATCGGCAACCATATCTGGAATGCCTATCGGCACCTATATTTGAAATGCCTATCGGCTTCTATATCTGAAATGCCTATCGGCACCTATTTTTAAAATGCCAATCGGCAACTATATCTGAAATGCCTATCGGCACCTATATCTGAAATGCCTATCGACACCTATATCTGAAATGCCTATCGACACCTATATCTGAAATGCCTATCGCCACCTATATCTGAAATGCCTATCGACACCTATATCTGAAATGCCTATCGACACCTATATCTGAAATGCCTATCGACACCTATTTTTGAAATGCCTGTCGGAAACTACATCTGAAATGCCTATCAGCACCTATATTTGAAATGCCTATCGGCAACCATATCTGGAATGCCTATCGGCACCTATATTTGAAATGCCTATCGGCTTCTATATCTGAAATGCCTATCGGCACCTATTTTTAAAATGCCAATCGGCACCTATATCTGAAATGCCTATCGACAACTATATCTGAAATGCCTATCGACACCTATATCTGAAATGCCTATCGACACCTATATCTGAAATGCCTATCGACACCTATATCTGAAATGCCTATCGACACCTATATCTGAAATGCCTATCGACACCTATTTTTGAAATGCCTATCGGAAACTACATCTGAAATGCCTATCAGCACCTATATTTGAAATGCCTATCGGCAACCATATCTGGAATGCCTATCGGCACCTATATTTGAAATGCCTATCGGCTTCTATATCTGAAATGCCTATCGGCACCTATTTTTAAAATGCCAATCGGCAACTATATCTGAAATGCCTATCGGCACCTATATCTGAAATGCCTATCGACACCTATAACTGAAATGCCTATCGACACCTATATCTGAAATGCCTATCGACACCTATATCTGAAATGCCTATCGACACCTATATCTGAAATGCCTATCGACACCTATATCTGAAATGCCTATCGACACCTATATCTGAAATGCCTATCGACACCTATATCTGAAATGCCTATCGACACCTATATCTGAAATGCCTATCGACACCTATTTTTGAAATGCCTATCGGAAACTACATCTAAAATGCCTATCAGTACCTATATTTGAAATGCCTATCGGCAACCATATCTGGAATGCCTATCGGCACCTATATTTGAAATGCCTATCGGCTTCTATATCTGAAATGCCTATCGGCACCTATTTTTAAAATGCCAATCGGCACCTATATCTGAAATGCCTATCGACACCTATATCTGAAATGCCTATCGACACCTATATCTGAAATGCCTATCGACACCTATATCTGAAATGCCTATCGACACCTATATCTGAAATGCCTATCGACACCTATATCTGAAATGCCTATCGACACCTATAACTGAAATGCCTATCGACACCTATATCTGAAATGCCTATAGACACCTATTTTTGAAATTCCTATCGGAAACTACATCTGAAATGCCTACCAGCACCTATATTTGAAATGCCTATCGGCAACCATATCTGGAATGCCTATCGGCACCTATATTTGAAATGCCTATCGGCTTCTATATCTGAAATGCCTATCGGCACCTATTTTTAAAATGCCAATCGGCAACTATATCTGAAATGCCTATCGGCACCTATATCTGAAATGCCTATCGTCACCTATATCTGAAATGCCTATCGGCACCTATATCTGAAATGCCTATCGACACCTATATCTGAAATGCCTATCGACACCTATATCTGAAATGCCTATCGACACCTATATCTGAAATGCCTATCGACACCTATATCTGAAATGCCTATCGACACCTATTTTTGAAATGCCTATCGGAAACTACATCTGAAATGCCTATCAGCACCTATATTTGAAATGCCTATCGGCAACCATATCTGGAATGCCTATCGGCACCTATATTTGAAATGCCTATCGGCTTCTATATCTGAAATGCCTATCGGCACCTATTTTTAAAATGCCAATCGGCAACTATATCTGAAATGCCTATCGGCACCTATATCTGAAATGCCTATCGACACCTATAATATCTGAAATGCCTATCGACACCTATATCTGAAATGCCTATCGACACCTATATCTGAAATGCCTATCGACACCTATATCTGAAATGCCTATCGACACCTATATCTGAAATGCCTATCGACACCTATATCTGAAATGCCTATCGACACCTATATCTGAAATGCCTATCGACACCTATATCTGAAATGCCTATCGACACGTATTTTTGAAATGCCTATCGGAAACTACATCTGAAATGCCTATCAGCACCTATATTTGAAATGCCTATCGGCAACCATATCTGGAATGCCTATCGGCACCTATATTTGAAATGCCTATCGGCTTCTATATCTGAAATGCCTATCGGCAACTATTTTTAAAATGCCAATCGGCAACTATATCTGAAATGCCTATCGGCACCTTTATCTGAAATGCCTATCGACACCTATATCTGAAATGCCTATCGACACCTATATCTGAAATGCCTATCGACACCTATATCTGAAATGCCTATCGACACCTATATTTGAAATGCCTATCGACACCTATATCTGAAATGCCTATCGACACCTATTTTTGAAATGCTTATCGGAAACTACATCTGAAATGCCTATCAGCACCTATATTTGAAATGCCTATCGGCAACCATATCTGGAATGCCTATCGGCACCTATATTTGAAATGCCTATCGGCAACCATATCTGGAATGCCTATCGGCACCTATATTTGAAATGCCTATCGGCTTCTATATCTGAAATGCCTATCGGCAACTATTTTTAAAATGCCAATCGGCAACTATATCTGAAATGCCTATCGGCACCTATATCTGAAATGCCTATTGACACCTATATCTGAAATGCCTATCGACACCTATATCTGAAATGCCTATCGACACCTATATCTGAAATGCCTATCGACACCTATATCTGAAATGCCTATCGACACCTATATCTGAAATGCCTATCGACACCTATATCTGAAATGCCTATCGACACCTATATCTGAAATGCCTATCGACACCTATTTTTGAAATGCCTATCGACACCTATTTTTGAAATGCCTATCGGAAACTACATCTGAAATGCCTATCAGCACCTATATTTGAAATGCCTATCGGCAACCATATCTGGAATGCCTATCGGCACCTATATTTGAAATGCCTATCGGCTTCTATATCTGAAATGCCTATCGGCACCTATTTTTAAAATGCCAATCGGGAACTATATCTGAAATGGTCATCGGCACCTATATCTGAAATGCCTATCGACACCTATATCTGAAATGCCTATCGACACCTATATCTGAAATGCCTATCGACACCTATATCTGAAATGCCTATCGACACCTATATCTGAAATGCCTATCGACACCTATATCTGAAATGCCTATCGACACCTATATCTGAAATGCCTATCGACACCTATATCTGAAATGCCTATCGACACCTATTTTTGAAATGCCTATCGGAAACTACATCTGAAATGCCTATCAGCACCTATATTTGAAATGCCTATCGGCAACGATATCTGGAATGCCCATCGGCACCTATATTTGAAATGCCTATCGGCTTCTATATCTGAAATGCCTATCGGCACCTATTTTTAAAATGCCAATCGGCAACTATATCTGAAATGCCTATCGGCACCTATATCTGAAATGCCTATCGACACCTATATCTGAAATGCCTATCGACACCTATATCTGAAATGCCTATCGACACCTATATCTGAAATGCCTATCGACACCTATATCTGAAATGCCTATCGACACCTATATCTGAAATGCCTATCGACACCTATATCTGAAATGCCTATCGACACCTATATCTGAAATGCCTATCGACACCTATATCTGAAATGCCTATCGACACCTATTTTTGAAATGCCTATCGGAAACTACATCTGAAATGCCTATCAGCACCTATATTTGAAATGCCTATCGGCAACCATATCTGGAATGCCTATCGGCACCTATATTTGAAATGCCTATCGGCTTCTATATCTGAAATGCCTATCGGCACCTATTTTTAAAATGCCAATCGGCAACTATATCTGAAATGCCTATCGGCACCTATATCTGAAATGCCTATCGACACCTATATCTGAAATGCCTATCGACACCTATATCTGAAATGCTTATCGACACCTATATCTGAAATGCCTATCGACACCTATATCTGAAATGCCTATCGACACCTATATCTGAAATGCCTATCGACACCTATATCTGAAATGCCTATCGACACCTATATCTGAAATGCCTATCGACACCTATTTTTGAAATGCCTATCAGAAACTACATCTGAAATGCCTATCAGCACCTATATTTGAAATGCCTATCGGCAACCATATCTGGAATGCCTATCGGCACCTATATTTGAAATGCCTATCGGCTTCTATATCTGAAATGCCTATCGGCACCTATTTTTAAGATGCCAATCGGCAACTATATCTGAAATGCCTATCGGCACCTATATCTGAAATGCCTATCGACACCTATATCTGAAATGCCTATCGACACCTATATCTGAAATGCCTATCGACACCTATATCTGAAATGCCTATCGACACCTATATCTGAAATGCCTATCGACACCTATATCTGAAATGCCTATCGACACCTATATCTGAAATGCCTATCGACACCTATATCTGAAATGCCTATCGACATGTATTTTTGAAATGCCTATCGGAAACTACATCTGAAATGCCAATCAGCACCTATATTTGAAATGCCTATCGGCAACCATATCTGGAATGCCTATCGGCACCTATAATTGAAATGCCTATCGGCTTCTATATCTGAAATGCCTATCGGCAACTATTTTTAAAATGCCAATCGGCAACTATATCTGAAATGCCTATCGGCACCTTTATCTGAAATGCCTATCGACACCTATATCTGAAATGCCTATCGACACCTATATCTGAAATGCCTATCGACACCTATATCTGAAATGCCTATCGACACCTATATCTGAAATGCCTATCGACACCTATTTTTGAAATGCTTATCGGAAACTACATCTGAAATGCCTATCAGCACCTATATTTGAAATGCCTATCGGCAACCATATCTGGAATGCCTATCGGCACCTATATTTGAAATGCCTATCGGCAACCATATCTGGAATGCCTATCGGCACCTATATTTGAAATGCCTATCGGCTTCTATATCTGAAATGCCTATCGGCAACTATTTTTAAAATGCCAATCGGCAACTATATCTGAAATGCCTATCGGCACCTATATCTGAAATGCCTATCGACACCTATATCTGAAATGCCTATCGACACCTATATCTGAAATGCCTATCGACACCTATATCTGAAATGCCTATCGACACCTATATCTGAAATGCCTATCGACACCTATATCTGAAATGCCTATCGACACCTATATCTGAAATGCCTATCGACACCTATATCTGAAATGCCTATCGACTCCTATATCTGAAATGCCTATCGACACCTATTTTTGAAATGCCTATCGGAAACTACATCTGAAATGCCTATCAGCACCTATATTTGAAATGCCTATCGGCAACCATATCTGGAATGCCTATCGGCACCTATATTTGAAATGCCTATCGGCTTCTATATCTGAAATGCCTATCGGCACCTATTTTTAAAATGCCAATCGGCAACTATATCTGAAATGCCTATCGGCACCTATATCTGAAATGCCTATCGACACCTATATCTGAAATGCCTATCGACACCTATATCTGAAATGCCTATCGACACCTATATCTGAAATGCCTATCGACACCTATATCTGTAATGCCTATCGACACCTATATCTGAAATGCCTATCGACACCTATATCTGAAATGCCTATCGACACCTATTTTTGAAATGCCTATCGGAAACTACATCTGAAATGCCTATCAGCACCTATATTTGAAATGCCTATCGGCAACTATATCTGGAATGCCTATCGGCACCTATATTTGAAATGCCTATCGGCTTCTATATCTGAAATGCCTATCGGCACCTATTTTTAAAATGCCAATCGGCAACTATATCTGAAATGCCTATCGGTACCTATATCTGAAATGCCTATCGACACCTATATCTGAAATGCCTATCGACACCTACATCTGAAATGCCTATCGACACCTATATCTGAAATGCCTATCGACACCTATATCTGAAATGCCTATCGACACCTATATCTGAAATGCCTATCGACACCTATATCTGAAATGCCTATCGACACCTATATCTGAAATGCCTATCGACACCTATTTTTGAAATGCCTATCGGAAACTACATCTGAAATGCCTATCAGCACCTATATTTGAAATGCCTATCGGCAACCATATCTGGAATGCCTATCGGCACCTATATTTGAAATGCCTATCGGCTTCTATATCTGAAATGCCTATCGGCACCTATTTTTAAAATGCCAATCGGCAACTATATCTGAAATGCCTATCGGCACCTATATCTGAAATGCCTATCGACACCTATATCTGAAATGCCTATCGACACCTATATCTGAAATGCCTATCGACACCTATATCTGAAATTCCTATCGACACCTATATCTGAAATGCCTATCGACACCTATATCTGAAATGCCTATCGACACCTATATCTGAAATGCCTATCGACACCTATATCTGAAATGCCTATCGACACCTATATCTGAAATGCCTATCGACACCTATTTTTGAAATGCCTATCGGAAACTACATCTGAAATGCCTATCAGCACCTATATTTGAAATGCCTATCGGCAACCATATCTGGAATGCCTATCGGCACCTATATTTGAAATGCCTATCGGCTTCTATATCTGAAATGCCTATCGGCACCTATTTTTAAAATGCCAATCGGCAACTATATCTGAAATGCCTATCGGCACCTATATCTGAAATGCCTATCGACACCTATATCTGAAATGCCTATCGACACTTATATCTGAAATGCCTATCGCCACCTATATCTGAAATGCCTATCGACACCTATATCTGAAATGCCTATCGACACCTATATCTGAAATGCCTATCGACACCTATTTTTGAAATGCCTATCGGAAACTACATCTGAAATGCCTATCAGCACCTATATTTGAAATGCCTATCGGCAACCATATCTGGAATGCCTATCGGCACCTATATTTGAAATGCCTATCGGCTTCTATATCTGAAATGCCTATCGGCACCTATTTTTAAAATGCCAATCGGCACCTATATCTGAAATGCCTATCGACAACTATATCTGAAATGCCTATCGACACCTATATCTGAAATGCCTATCGACACCTATATCTGAAATGCCTATCGACACCTATATCTGAAATGCCTATCGACACCTATTTTTGAAATGCCTATCGGAAACTACATCTGAAATGCCTATCAGCACCTATATTTGAAATGCCTATCGGCAACCATATCTGGAATGCCTATCGGCACCTATATTTGAAATGCCTATCGGCTTCTATATCTGAAATGCCTATCGGCACCTATTTTTAAAATGCCAATCGGCAACTATATCTGAAATGCCTATCGGCACCTATATCTGAAATGCCTATCGACACCTATAACTGAAATGCCTATCGACACCTATATCTGAAATGCCTATCGACACCTATATCTGAAATGCCTATCGACACCTATATCTGAAATGCCTATCGACACCTATATCTGAAATGCCTATCGACACCTATATCTGAAATGCCTATCGACACCTATATCTGAAATGCCTATCGACACCTATATCTGAAATGCCTATCGACACCTATTTTTGAAATGCCTATCGGAAACTACATCTAAAATGCCTATCAGTACCTATATTTGAAATGCCTATCGGCAACCATATCTGGAATGCCTATCGGCACCTATATTTGAAATGCCTATCGGCTTCTATATCTGAAATGCCTATCGGCACCTATTTTTAAAATGCCAATCGGCACCTATATCTGAAATGCCTATCGACACCTATATCTGAAATGCCTATCGACACCTATATCTGAAATGCCTATCGACACCTATATCTGAAATGCCTATCGACACCTATATCTGAAATGCCTATCGACACCTATATCTGAAATGCCTATCGACACCTATATCTGAAATGCCTATCGACACCTATATCTGAAATGCCTATCGACACCTATATCTGAAATGCCTATAGACACCTATTTTTGAAATTCCTATCGGAAACTACATCTGAAATGCCTACCAGCACCTATATTTGAAATGCCTATCGGCAACCATATCTGGAATGCCTATCGGCACCTATATTTGAAATGCCTATCGGCTTCTATATCTAAAATGCCTATCGGCACCTATTTTTAAAATGCCAATCGGCAACTATATCTGAAATGCCTATCGGCACCTATATCTGAAATGCCTATCGACACCTATATCTGAAATGCCTATCGGCACCTATATCTGAAATGCCTATCGACACCTATATCTGAAATGCCTATCGACACCTATATCTGAAATGCCTATCGACACCTATATCTGAAATGCCTATCGACACCTATATCTGAAATGCCTATCGACACCTATATCTGAAATGCCTATCGACACCTATATCTGAAATGCCTATCGACACCTATTTTTGAAATGCCTTTTGGAAACTACATCTGAAATGCCTATCAGCACCTATATTTGAAATGCCTATCGGCAACCATATCTGGAATGCCTATCGGCACCTATATTTGAAATGCCTATCGGCTTCTATATCTAAAATGCCTATCGGTACCTATTTTTAAAATGCCAATCGGCAACTATATCTGAAATGCCTATCGGCACCTATATCTGAAATGCCTATCGACACCTATATCTGAAATGCCTATCGACACTTATATCTGAAATGCCTATCGACACCTATATCTGAAATGCCTATCGACACCTATATCTGAAATGCCTATCGACACCTATATCTGAAATGCCTATCGACACCTATATCTGAAATGCCTATCGACACCTATATCTGAAATGCCTATCGACACCTATTTTTGAAATGCCTATCGGAAACTACATCTGAAATGCCTATCAGCACCTATATTTGAAATGCCTATCGGCAACCATATCTGGAATGCCTATCGGCACCTCTATTTGAAATGCCTATCGACACCTATTTTTGAAATGCTTATCGGAAACTACATCTGAAATGCCTATCAGCACCTATATTTGAAATGCCTATCGGCAACCATATCTGAAATGCCTATCGGCACCTATATTTGAAATGCCTATCGGCTTCTATTTCTGAAATGCCTATCGGCACCTATTTTTTAAATGCCAATCGGCAACTATATCTGAAATGCCTATCGGCACCTATATCTGAAATGCCTATCGACACCTATATCTGAAATGCCTATCGACACCTATATCTGAAATGCCTATCGGCTTCTATATCTGAAATGCCTATCGGCACCTATTTTTAAAATGCCAATCGGCAACTATATCTGAAATGCCTATCGGCACCTATATCTGAAATGCCTATCGACACCTATATCTGAAATGCCTATCGACACCTATATCTGAAATGCCTATCGACACCTATATCTGAAATGCCTATCGACACCTATATCTGAAATGCCTATCGACACCTATATCTGAAATGCCTATCGACACCTATATCTGAAATGCCTATCGACATCTATTTTTGAAATGCCTATCGGAAACTACATCTGAAATGCCTATCAGCACCTATATTTGAAATGCCTATCGGCAACCATATCTGGAATGCCTATCGGCACCTATATTTGAAATGCCTATCGGCTTCTATATCTGAAATGCCTATCGGCACCTATTTTTAAAATGCCAATCGGCAACTATATCTGAAATGCCTATCGGCACCTATATCTGAAATGCCTATCGACACATATATCTGAAATGCCTATCGACACCTATTTCTGAAATGCCTATCGACACCTATATCTGAAATGCCTATCGACACCTATATCTGAAATGCCTATCGACACCTATATCTGAAATGCCTATCGACACCTATATCTGAAATGCCTATCGACACCTATATCTGAAATGCCTATCGACACCTATTTTTGAAATGCCTATCGGAAACTACATCTGTAATGCCTATCAGCACCTATATTTGAAATGCCTATCGGCAACCATATCTGGAATGCCTATCGGCACCTATATTTGAAATGCCTATCGGCTTCTATATCTGAAATGCCTATCGGCACCTATTTTTAAAATGCCAATCGGCAACTATATCTGAAATGCCTATCGGCACCTATATCTGAAATGCCTATCCACACCTATATCTGAAATGCCTATCGACACCTATATCTGAAATGCCTATCGACACCTATATCTGAAATGCCTATCGACACCTATATCTGAAATGCCTATCGACACCTATATCTGAAATGCCTATCGACACCTATATCTGAAATGCCTATCGACACCTATATCTGAAATGCCTATCGACACCTATTTTTTAATTGCCTATCGGAAACTACATCTGAAATGCCTATCAGCACCTATATTTGAAATGCCTATCGGCAACCATATCTGGAATGCCTATCGGCACCTATATTTAAAATGCCTATCGGCTTCTATATCTGAAATGCCTATCGGCACCTATTTTTAAAATGCCAATCGGCAACTATATCTGAAATGCCTATCGGCACCTATATCTGAAATGCCTATCGACACCTATATCTGAAATGCCTATCGACACCTATATCTGAAATGCCTATCGACACCTATATCTGAAATGCCTATCGACACCTATATCTGAAATGCCTATCGACACCTATATCTGAAATGCCTATCGACACCTATATCTGAAATGCCTATCGACACCTATATCTGAAATGCCTATCGACACCTATTTTTGAAATGCTTATCGGAAACTACATCTGAAATGCCTATCAGCACCTATATTTGAAATGCCTATCGGCAACCATATCTGAAATGCCTATCGGCACCTATATTTGAAATGCCTATCGGCTTCTATATCTGAAATGCCTATCGGCACCTATTTTTTAAATGCCAATCGGCAACTATATCTGAAATGCCTATCGGCACCTATATCTGAAATGCCTATCGACACCTATATCTGAAATGCCTATCGACACCTATATCTGAAATGCCTATCGACACCTATATCTGAAATGCCTATCGACACCTATATCTGAAATGCCTATCGACACCTATATCTGAAATGCCTATCGACACCTATATCTGAAATGCCTATCGACACCTATATCTGAAATGCCTATAGACACCTATATCTGAAATGCCTATCGACACCTATTTTTGAAATGCCTATCGGAAACTACATCTGAAATGCCTATCAGCACCTATATTTGAAATGCCTATCGGCAATCATATCTGGAATGCCTATCGGCACCTATATTTGAAATGCCTATCGGCTTCTATATCTGAAATGCCTATCGGCACCTATTTTTAAAATGCCAATCGGCAACTATATCTATAATGCCTATCGGCACCTATATCTGAAATGCCTATCGACCCCTATATCTGAAATGCCTATCGACACCTATATCTGAAATGCCTATCGACACCTATATCTGAAATGCCTATCGACACCTATATCTGAAATGCCTATCGACACCTATATCTGAAATGCCTATCGACACCTATATCTGAAATGCCTATCGACACCTATATCTGAAATGCCTATCGACACCTATTTTTGAAATGCCTATCGGAAACTACATCTGAAATGCCTATCAGCACCTATATTTGAAATGCCTATCGGCAACCATATCTGGAATGCCTATCGGCACCTATTTTGGAAATTCCTATCGGCTTCTATATCTGAAATGCCTATCGGCACCTATTTTTAAAATGCCAATCGGCAACTATATCTGAAATGCCTATCGGCACCTATATCTGAAATGCCTATCGACACCTATATCTGAAATGCCTATCGACACCTATATCTGAAATGCCTATCGACACCTATATCTGAAATGCCTATCGACACCTATATCTGAAATGCCTATCGACACCTATATCTGGAATGCCTATCGACACCTATATCTGAAATGCCTATCGACACCTATATCTGAAATGCCTATCGACACCTATATCTGAAATGCCTATCGACACCTATTTTTGAAATGCCTATCGGAAACTACATCTGAAATGCCTATCAGCACCTATATTTGAAATGCCTATCATCAACCATATCTGGAATGCCTATCGGCACCTATATTTGAAATGCCTATCGGCTTCTATATCTGAAATGCCTATCGGCACCTATTTTTAAAATGCCAATCGGCAACTATATCTGAAATGCCTATCGGCACCTATATCTGAAATGCCTATCGACACCTATATCTGAATTGCCTATCGACACATATATCTGAAATGCCTATCGACACCTATTTTTGAAATGCCTATCGGAAACTACATCTGAAATGCCTAACAGCACCTATATTTGAAATGCCTATCGGCAACCATATCTGGAATGCCTATCGGAACCTACATTTGAAATGCCTATCGGCTTCTATATCTGAAATGCCTATCGGCACCTATTTTTAAAATGCCAATCGGCACCTATATCTGAAATGCCAATCGACACCTATATCTGAAATGCCTATCGACACCTATATCTGAAATGCCTATCGACACCTATATCTGAAATGCCTATCGACACCTATATCTGAAATGCCTATCGACACC